>LQRL01061923.1:1548-17160 GCA_001703475.1 Hydroides elegans | reverse complement strand
TACCTTAAGTAGATTCTGACAACCAGGTCTTCCTAGACCTCTATGGTCAGCTCACTTCTTGTGTCTTTATCGTATTCGGTGTTTGGTCGACTAGAGTAATACAATTTTGATTTATAGTTGTACATTATATCTTGGTTGCTCAAGAATTTGTCTAATATATTTTTGAATGAGTTTAGGCTTGGTGCGCTAACCACGTTGGATGGCAAGGAGTTCCATGATAAAACAACTCTTTGTATGAAAGACTCCGATCTGAGTTTCCTATTTGATCGACACTTTACTAGGGTTAAATGATGACCTCTCAATACCCTAGCTGATTCAACATTTCGTAAGCTTAGAATGGGTGCAGCCTTTACATCATATAATCCATGTAGTATTTTGAACACCTCTATCATATCGCCCCTCATTCTACGATACACTAGTGTTGGTAACTTTAATTTTCGTAGCCTTTCTTCATATGTGAACTGGTCCATTCCAGGCAGCATTTTTGTGGCTCTTCGCTGAACACGTTCAATGGCATCGATATATTTCATTTTGTAAGGAGACCAGACACTTTTGCCATATGCCAAATGAGACCTTTCTAATGCTTTGTATAACGGCAAGAACATCTTACAATTAAGGAATTTATATGAACGCCTAATCATTGCACACAAATTGCTTGCTTTATTTATTTTTTCGCTTATATGTTGATCAAACTCCAAGGATAAATCAAATGTTACACCAATATCCTTTTCACTACTGACTATGTCTAACATGTAACTGGCATCGCTAGTATTGATATAGTAATTTTTACTGATTGAACCATTCACTGATAGCAGTTTACACTTCTCCTTGTTAAATCGAAGAAGCCACTTGTCACTCCATTTAATTATTGTATCAATGTCACTTTGCAACAGTTCAGTATCCTTATCTTCTTTAATAAGGAATACCACTTAATACTTTGGACCATGATGAAGGAGTCCCGTTCACGATCACTCGTTGAACGCGATTATTCAAAAAGTCACTTATCCAACTGAGAAGCGGGTCAGTTATCCCATACGATTCTAATTTACGTAATAATCGTGGATGCGGCACAGTGTCAAAAGCTTTCATAAAGTCAAGATACAAACAGTTTATTTCATAACCTTCATCGACCGATAGTGACCATTCATCGATAATATTTAATAATTGTAGAACAATGGATCTTTTTGGTAAAAGTTGGAGTTGAGTTTTACATGAGTATCCAACCCCGTTATCCTGTTTGAATACATCTACAGTCGCATTGTCTTTTCCCTTGGTGAAGTTGGACAACCAATCCAATAGGGGGCATGAATGCCGTTGCCGCTTAGCTTTCGCAGTAGTTTGTCGTAGGGCACCATGTCGAATGCCTTTGAAAAGTCCAGTATGGCAACATCGGTTTGCATACCTTTACTGTAGTTCTGCATCAGGTCGTCTATTTTGATTCGGAGTTGAGTTTTACATGAGTATTCGGATCGGAAGCCATGATTGAGGGAGGTGAGGATAGAGTGTTTTTCGAAGTGGGTTAAAATGTGTTCGCACATGATATGCTCTAAGAGTTTACATGAAACCGAGGTGAGTGAGACCGGCCTATAATTTTCAGATGAGTGTTTATTACCCTTTTTGAATATTGGTGATACAGTCTTTGGAAACGGAGCCGAAATGGAGCGATTTGTTAAATATTGATTTTGTGCTACTTCTTTGGCCCATTTAGGTTAACAGGATAACAATAATTTATTGAAAAGGGTTCTGATGTTGGTATTGGTAAGGCTACCAGAGCTTTCGTCCACCCTGCTATTATGCCGCTATGGGCCGCAGGGAGGGGAGAGGGGGCTTCAATCATGCGGGTATGTCTTCAATCTTTCCTCGCTAATACATTTCTTACCCTTGCCATTGGGAGGCATATTCGCTGATTCGTCCCTACAGATATGGCTAGTTAAAAAAATGTTTGAGTGCGATAGGTGATATCATATAAGAGTTTATGTCCTTTCCCATCCAACCCCGTTATCCTGTTTGAATACATCTACAGTCGCATGGCCTTTTCCCTTGGTGAGCTCCAATGTTCATTCCTTTAAGGTACCCTTGCTCTTCTCACGAAACGAACCTTGCTTAGCTGTCTCTTTTTTTTTAAATTTTGAAATCACATGTCGACTTATCCTAGGGAAACGCAGGGTCTTAGCTTCATTGAACACCCCGTATATATCCTTCTCGCCGACTTAATAACTCCACCTTGTAAACTCAGCTATCAGGCCAGGTCTTGCCATGGTCTTATCTATTTTTGTATCACTGGTTTTTACACTAGTTCCTGATGATTTGCGGAAGCACCGGCGTACCCCCTGACGTATCTTCCCAAACAATGCGATTTATCACAAAAGCCGATGGGGCAAAACGTTCCTCGTCTCACCATACAAAATCATCAAACCTAGATCGGCGCATCTCCCTAGCCTATATCCCCATATATCGCCCTCTCTTTTTGATCCCCCCGTCTCCTCCATCCCAATGTATCTACCATTGATTCGGCGCATCTCCCTGACCTCTGTCCATAAATCGCCCCAATCTGTATGATCCCCTTTCCCGATGAGACACACCATTTCTCGTCTCCCCAATACTAATTCGTAGACCGTCGATTCGGCGTATCTCCCTGACCTCTGTCAATAAATCGTCCCGTTCATTGTCTCCTCTTTTCCTGTGGGATTGATCCTTTCTCGTCTTCCTTATTATCTGTATTTTTTCACTGACCCTCCTAGATCTTTGCCCATACTATCCCCCAATATATATCCCCAAAGCCGGTGGATCACATCCACCATAGTTTCCCCAATACTAATTCATTGATCCTCGAATCTGCGCATTTCCCTGCCCTCTGCCTATCATTCACCCAATTCGTCACTATCCCCTATTCCGGTGGGATACATCCCATCTCGTCCGTCTTTTTATCTGAACTTATAATAGTCTTCCTCCCAGATTACTGTCCATACAGTTTCCCCATTATTTATCCCCAAAGCCGGTGAGACACAACACTTGTTGTCTCTACACTACCAATACATCGATCCTCGATTCGGTGCATCTCATTGGCCTCTGCCATGAATCCTCCGTTCGACTCAATCCCCTATTTCGGTGGGATAACCCTTTCTCGTCTTACTAGTTATCTGGACCGCTATTCTCCGCTCATCCTTAAACTTATCATTAAAGTAATTAAGTTTCATCCTCAAATCTCATCCTTTGAACCCTATTCTCCGCTATCCTCCTTTTTACGTTTCATCCTTGGCCTCAAACTTCAGATAAAAAATCCAACTATTTTGAAAACTGTTATTACGATGGAATTTTATGAATGATTTCTTTAGTTCATAAATATCCAGAAAATTTAATCTAGCATTTGGAAGAACTTTGTATGTAAACAATTAAAAGGGGTCACATTTTTATCAGCTATCATTATAAAAGTAATTTCATTAATAATAACTAACAATTTAAGTATTTTACGTTTCATGAGAAATTACCTTTGGCCTTGTCTGAAAACGCCGCAAATTGATTTTTTAGTATTTAACAGCAAACAAGATATAGTGTTACCCAAAAGAACCTAAATACTTATTGTGTTGTGTTTCAATTGTTGAAATGGATTTAAGTTGAACTAAACTCATTCTTATAATATAAAGTAAGTTCTTGAGGACCTCTCGAGCAAACTTAAGATTTTGCAAGGCCATACTTAAACTATTGGGATAAGGATGAGGATGAAAATAACGTCATCTTTAAAGTAACTCTTTAAGCTCAAATTTGTGGGTAAGTTTGTGGATAAGGATAGCGGAGAATATGGGTCCTGAGCTCATTTTACTCTTCTTCCCAGATCTCTACCCATACTCTCCCTAATATCTATCCCCAAAGCCGCCATGACACACCTTTCATCGTCCCCCGTACCAATTCATCGACCCTCGATTCTCTTGTAGCTGTTGTATCTTGTCTTTCATACGTGTCGAATCTTCCTTATCCACCATACAACCGTGGTTAAGCGCTGGCGAAAATGTTTATGTTCTACTGTCGGCTTCCGCAACTATCTGTGTCCATATGATTAGTTAACAGGTGTAATTATAATGGAATTCTCTAAGGCGTATGCCAAAGTTAGTCAGCACCTCCTTGTCCACAAGCTGAGTCGCTACGGTAAACAAGGTCATATTAATAGATGGATAAATAACTGGGTGTCTGACAAACTGTGGTACTTCATGGTCAACGATCATACACTGCATGTTTCCTCTCTTGTGTCTTCAAGGGTATGTTCTTTGCCCGTGTCTGTTTCTATACTACATAAACGATATGCTCGACAACGTGAACTCAAAGGTAAGATGTTTTACTGGTGATACAATAATGTATATCACATTCAAATACAATAAAAAGTCATCCAGTCTTCTCAAGACCACAACCACACAACCACAAATCGAGTACGCAAGAAACATACAAACCGAATTGTGAAGAACTAACGCCGGGCAGCCCGCTACGTACTGAACCGATACAAAAAACCTCAAGTTAAAGCAACATGCTTAACCTCTCGCATTGGCAGACACTACAGCAAAAAAGGAAAGCCTAACACCTCACACACCTATACAAAATTATGAAAGACCAAGTGGTCCTCGATAACCACGAAACGCGTCTAGTTCGCCAGACCTCAAGTCAGACAACAATTCCTCAACAAAGATACGAGGTACCCTTCTATAGAGCAAACTACCACAACTTCTCATTTATCCTAAGGACGATTCGTGATTGGACTGTGCTACCCGCCGATGTCGCCACCACCAAACTTGAATCAGTTCAAGAGGTGCCTATCATATACCCTGTAGTAGTCTCGATCGAATTTCTTGCACCTGCACGTACCTGTATATAGCTATACAGTACATAAATAAACATGAACATCAACAAAATGTATTAAATCACCTCCCATAAAACTAACCTAAGTGATCAATCGACATGTGTACTCACAAACACTGATAAAGCCTTCAATTTTGTTATTCACCAAGAAAATGAAGAAGATATATGAATTTAATTAAACTATAGTAAATTCAGGCTTCCCATTCCCAAAAGGCCCATCTCTTTATTATCTTAACCGACAGTAAATTACACGATATAAAAGTGGATCGAATTCGATAATATTTTTCCAAACATCTGTAACTCAAGGGAAGACTTCCTTTATTACAGAGAGACAACGTCTGACCCTGTGGAAGGGAAAGATACTAGATAATATCGTTCCATACTTCTAGTGCCATTTCATGAATCACAGCAGTTAATGTCCGTCAAAATATGGACACTTAGTTATTCAGCATAATGCACACAATAAGTGCTTATGTTTCATGATAAAGACAGCGGGGATGCTCACTCGCCATAAGAGACAATGTATTAAGCGTTAAACTAAATCACATATTTAACAAACTTGCTCACTATAGAAGTTTTTGAAATTATTCTAATGTAAATTGATATATCAAACTTAATATCTTAAAAAGTCCCATATCAGTTCCCTCTATAGTATTTGAGATATTTCAAGATGAAAAATGCCTGAAATTCAATAAATAAATTAAAGTAAATAAGTTAAATTGAATTATGAACATATCTTTTTTTATCGAAAAAATTTTGAAACAAAAAGAATTTACGAAAGGTATTAAAGATAATGTTAAACAATTATTATGCTATTTTAGTTATTAATATCGAGGTCACTTCTAGATAAAAGAACATGGATAATTACACCAAAACATTTTGTATTTTAACTTGCAGAAATAATAAATAACGAGTAATGAACTAGATTTATATTGCTAATCAAATTGACACTGCAATGGGTATAAAGTCATACGGTTCAAAGGAGATCTTACTTCATTAAATGTTGAATTGGGATTAGCCAAGAAAGCACATAATTCATATCAAAGGTTAAAATAAATCCGATTGCTTTGCGGCGAACGGACAATACTTTGTTTTCATTTAAAACTATGTTGATGATGTTTAAAATTTAATTGATGACGGTTAAGATATATATAAAAAAGGTTTGCCGGTATATTTTCTAATAAAAATAATTCAAAACAAACCACCATAATTTAAATTTGAATGATAGAGCAATATACAATAACGCTATCTTTAAATTTCAATTGTTAAACTGCATTCTGAACAAATTCTGAAACAAATTATACAAAGTTCTTAATGTCTAGTTGATTATTCAATGCTATACATAGTGAAGCCAATGTAAGATATCACCATTTAACCATTAGTAAGCATAACAAAAATTTAACCAATGTAATTTAAATAGCGATTCGTTAAAAATCTCTAAACGGAACCGGTGTATGGGTTGGTCAATTTGAAAGAAAACCCTTTAAAACAAATTTTTATATAATTTATTAACAGATTTATAGTAGGCATCATTCCAATTTTCTACGAAGAGAAAAATCATTTGTAAAATGCACTTATTTTCCCAGTTTCTGCTATGTTAATGCAGGCTACATTGTTTTTTATGGATTATTAATTATGTCCTCCCATCTTACATTGCAAACTGGTTATTATTTATTTTAACTAAGCGTCCACTTATTAACTGCTGTGGAATAGCAACAGCAAGACAATCCCATTAAAGTACGGGCACTCGATAAAATGTCCCATTTAGAACCCGTTAGCTTACGATTATGTAAAGATAGAATACATCTCTATAAGAAGGGCAAGCTAACTTTGCTATCACAACGAAAAGAACAATCAGAGCGCGGTTACGAATAAGTGAATATAGTATTGCTCCAAGGCAAAAACTGATTTCAACACATTGTTCAAAAGTTATCATGATGTACTGATGTACATGATATACATGATACAACTGTTGTCAACAAACCAACAACAAGGGACAAAAAATCCGAAACTAACTATATAAAAACAATATAACATAAAACATACTTATTTCCGCTTAACATCTTCATTTTGAATTCCCTGGATCCTAATATTAGAAAAAAAAAATACGTTTCGCAATAACCGCCTAAGATAGACTATCTAAAGATTGGTGTAAATCACATTTATGTGTGAGCTGTGAAAACAATATCTTAACATGTGTATGTATTCGCAAAGAGTGAAGCACTCGGTCTGAATGTTGAAAAAAGACATGGTAAAAGCATTTACAAAAAAAACCACGCTCTTATTTGGCATATTTCTGTCATTTTGAAGATATAATAGCGGCACATCATTTATTTCATTCTCTTTCGTTGCCCCACACTCAAAAATATTAAGAGTGTCGCTTTGGATATATAAGTGATATTTCAAAATAATGATCCTTATTAACTTCACCTGATATTTTTTTCAATTGTCAATGTCAGCTAGCCTGACCATTAAGAACATGGATAACCCTGAGCGGTTACAGATACTTGATTGCACAAGCGCAATTTATTTATGACAAAACTATGCTGGTCAGGAAATGGTACGCAAAAAAACTGATGCCACCTTTAGGCCATATTTTATGGAAAGCTAAAGTGACAGAGAAAATGGAGAGTGATGAAGCATACATGCTAACTGAGCACTTGCTAAAGGACAACCTGAGAGAACATGTTCATCGGAATCAGGTATCTAGTTGACCGTGGCTGCACTATCAACGAGCTGCTACGCCGCTAAGCGGCTTGGGTCTGTCCCTCAAGTTGCCGTTGGTTCGGGTGAACTATTCAGCCGCCTTCAGGTACTCAGAGTACTGATGCTGCTTAGTACTGGAGACTGCAAGGTGACGAAGAGTCCTGAGCATCTTAGTCAAGTAAGTCAAAGTTGGATGATGAGCTGGATGTGCTTATCTATCTAGCTGTGATAATGAAATGAGCATCTTTTTAAAATAGAGGTTTACATGTGTGGGTGACCGTTTTTCAGTCGTATTTTAGTTTTCATGACGAGCGTTATATATCTGAATACAGGTATAGCAAAATTAGTAACTAATCTTTTAAAAATATGAACTCATTTGAAAACGTGTTCTTTGAATTCGCGTAGCTGAGAACCATTATCGAAAGTTTGTAACTAGATTAATGTTTGAAAAGTTACACCGTTTTGAAGAACGGCGTTTGTGGTGCTTTTCAATAAATTCAATAATGTATATTATTTTTCTTAATATAAGCCCCCATCTGAAACACATGTGCCATCAGTCGCCACATAAAAGAAAGTATGGATACATACATGGATTTTTCACGAATGATTTTTGTTCTAAATTAAGAACAACTATTTGCTCACATCATCAGACTGTCTATCTAAACTGGGTTGACAATTTTAACTTGCTATAAATATATATCATATAAATCGAACAAGTTTTCCAAATGGCCGAACGTTAGTACTAGTCATATTACTCAAATGATTCATATTTATGCAAATAATTATTTATTGTATATATAAAGTTTAAGATGGTATAAGGTCATATGTTATAACGGATTAAATATGGACCGTTTCACACAATCTGTGACCATATTTTTCCAAAATCTAAATTTAAATAAAAGTTATTTTTATTAAATCAAATTTTTGCTGTGTGTCATTATTTTTTTTCGGGTAATATTTTTATATATGTACTTAAAATGAGACCACATAGTCAAAATCTTGTTACATGCAAAAATATGATCTGTCCAACATTTCTGTTTTTTTTTTTCAAACACCTCTTCTATATTCGTTGGCAAAAGCAAATAAATTAATCCTTATCTTCGAAACAACTTTATGTTTTTTTAGAAATTGGTAGAAGATAGAATAAACGTGAATGTAGTTTATATTTATGCGTTTATACAGGTCTAAAGTCCAACCACACAACGATTTGAAAAAAATCTTGTAAAAGTGAGTTCTGTTGATTCATACCTTTCCTTACCGCGTGAAGTGTCGACTGACGTTGCCTGCCATGGATTTCCATCTTCTCCTGTCTTGAGCGGCTTGCTTGGCGTCCACGAAGGTGAGACCAGTCCATTGGGTGATGTTGTCACTCCACTGCAATCTTGGTCTGCCTCTTCCTCGTTTGCCCTCCACCATGCCCTCGATCAGGTTGCGCTTTGGTTAATCGTGCCTCATGATGTGCCCGAAAAACGATAGCTTTCTTATTCGAACGGTGTCGAGCAATGATCTGCTCATCCTGCAAGTCGTAACACCTCTTCGTTTGTGACACGTCTTGTCCATCTTATTTTTAGCATTCGCCTCAGTATCGAAGGCTTCTAGGCGCTGCTGTGATATTTTGCTGATGGTCCATGTCTCAACCCCGTACAGTAGTGTTGAACAGACATAGCACTTAATGAACCGTATTCTAGATGTTATTAAGAGTTTGGGGTTCGTCAGTACCGTCGGCATTTAGGTGAAGGATTTCCTTGCAATTTCGATTCTTATGCGGATTTCTTCTTCGCATTTGCCATTTTCTGTTATCAATTCGCCTAGATACACAAATTTGCTGAACTGCTCAAACTCTTGCCCATCCAATTCGATCTTCACATTGGGTATTTACTTTTTCTTGCTTATCACCATTGTTTTTGTCTTTTTGATATTCATTTTCATACCAAAGTGTTTACTTTCTCCATTTACTCTTTCAGCTAGTGTTTGTAATTTGTTTTCATTTTCTGCGGTAATTGGTGTGTCATCCGCATACCTCAAGTTGCTATTTCTTCTACAATCGACCGAAACTCCCTCATCTACATTTTCAATCACTCTGTAAATGAGCTCAATAAAGAGATTGAAGAGATACGGCGATAGTACACATCCCCGTGTTGTCCCTCTTCTTATTTGGATTCATTCAGAGTTTCCCTGCTCGGCACGTACAACTGCTCCTGCTCCCAGTATAGCCTGTCTATTTTTTCGTGCATCTTTACCGTCGAGTTTTTCTATTAGCTTCTCGTGGTTGACTCCCACTGACTCTGTCGAAAGCCTTATCATATTCTATGAAACATATGTATAGATCTTCAAACTGGATCTTTCTGCTTTTCCAAATACCTTTCACTTATTGTTCTAAGATTAAATATGCCTTTGCGGGTGCCCTTTCCTTTTCTAAATCCACTCTGATTTTCGCCTATTTTTCGGTCTATTCCTGTGCTGTTTCGATACAGGATTATCTTAAGCAGTATTTTGGTCACACGACTCATAAGACTGATGGTTCCGAAGTCAGTGCAGTTGATTCATAAGTTGGATGATATTTTTCTATCATGTTGTTCAATGAATAATCTTTACCAAAATGGCGGATATCGTGGCTAGTGTTTTGCAGGCAGCTGCAGAAAAGGAAGCTAATTTCAAAACCACAGAAGTTGTCAAAGATATTGAACCAGAATTGGACGAAGGAAACCTGTTATCGACCGATTCCAATCCTTTAGATTTTAAGTTACTTAGGTATTTCATACTCAAGCACATTTTATTCGATTATCGCCCACTCGTGGTTTATGAAGCTGTCCAGATTATAGCGATTACAGACGAATCGTCTTTTAGGTCATTACATTCTGACTATATGTAATATATGAAATTTTAAACAATCAAAAACTTCTATTTATATTACTTTTCATGAAATTAATCTTGATTGGACTGTTAATTTAAACCTTAATGTTTAGTTTATTAAATTTTTTACTTTTCAAAGTGGTATTATAAAGATGCTTTTGATAAATAAATTTTGCCATTTTCGCAAAAGTGACTTAGCCGAATAAACGGATGCTAAAATATGCATTTTTGCCATATGTTGATAAAGTAATATTAAACGATTCTTCTGTTTGACAAGTAATTATGATATGAATTCAAATTTATTTAAGTTCAATGTTTTAAAAGATATGTTTTACAAAATGAATTTTGTTGTAATAAGATAAATATTTTATGTTGAAGTTCGTCCACTTCAATATGTAATTGCATAAAAATAAAAGGGTGGGTAACCTTGGGCACATGTAGAAAATATGCGCCAGATATTAAGCTCCATCCCCATATAATTTGTTTCTCCACACACCCTAGCACAATCAAGCACAACATAAATTTCTTAAAAATTTGGCCGATTTGTTTACAGTTTTGTGAGCGATAATCGGTGATTTCCTGCAAGTCAGGATTGACGATATTTTGCATTAAGTGTGATATCTTCTTTGAATATGGTCATAAATGATTTTAAATTACGAATTATAGTGAAGGGATTTTTTACTTTATTTTTGTATCAATTATTGACATAAATTTACTGAATAATTTGCTGGAAAAATGAAAAATATACTTTTATGCATGGAATTTGTCTTATGTCAGAAACATTTTTTGGATTGCCCAACTTCAAATGCCGATTTCTCCCTTAATAATGATTGCACAACAAAAAATAAAACAGTTCTGAGCTTCTCTAGAACAAACCTTTCCAACGATACTAAATAAGATATTTGTTATCAAATATTGGAAAATGGTCTGGAATCGCTACAGATTATAGCGAGACACTCGCCCAATGAAATTTCTGCGTCGTTCCATTAAAATAAATAAAGCCATTTTGAAAGTTGCGTTAAGATGGATATCGACCACTCTCGCATGAATATCCTTGATCGAATACGAGGTTCAGTAGACTGAGTAGTGACAGTACGCAAATCTGTTCTTTTCTCTATCCCCGTATTCGTGTGAAAGCACTCTGTGCCCGGGAACTGATACGGTTACAATAACCATCTCAAAAGAACAGTATCCCCGAACCTGATGTGATTTAACCATGTTCGGGGACACTGTTCTTTTTGGTTTATGACTGTTACCGTATCTTTCCCCGGATACGGAGACTTCCAAAAGAATACGGGGTATATATTTCCAACAATGCAATGTAAATACACAAATGAAAAGGGATATATATAGGATGAAACAATCAAAACAACATATCGTCTGACATATCGTCTAACCAAAGACGGATTGAAAGAGGCGAAAACCTACAATGGACGCTACATGTATTTTTACCGACATGGAAATGGAACAATTTAAAAGTTCATATTTTATAAATTCTGCTTTGAATTCAAAGTTCTTATTTCCGCACAACATGTATACACATATATGCTTTATTTTAAATGAAAACCCAACGCAAAATGATTCCTGGTGTTGAAGAAATTGATGTTTAGATTTGTTCCATTTCCATGTCGCGTCTCATTTGCATGTAGCCTCCCTTGTATGTTCATAAACTATACCAATACTTGTGAATATGTAAAGAATGTGCCATATGTGTCATACAGCTATGTTTTTCATCATCCAACGAGAAAAAGTTACTGTCTCTACCCAAACGCTATCTTTTTCCTCGGACAATGATGAAAAATCTATGCCACTCATAGCTTATGTCCCGAGGATAACGTAGGAAATGAGCCAGGAAATGATAACAAACACAGTTTATATTGATATTCATTGAAATTTAACTTTCCTTTTTCATTTGACACATACATTGATACTATATTATTCCTTTTCCATTTCCCACATAATTTGAGTATTGACATTACAAAAAAAATATAGGAAAAATTAGATTTTCCTCCGTGATTGGTTTCTCGACCTCGTTCTGTAGCGATTCCAAAATTTCTGCTTTGGCCTTAACTGTTATTGCAATTCGATGTTTTTTTCACACCACACACAAATGAATAGATATTCAATCGAGATACATGAATAATCATTCTATTTTACATATTTTTGCACATGTATATCTATAAAATCCTTTTGAAATAAAGTTTTATTTCTTTTTTTGTAGGTCACAGCAAGAAGAATATTTGAAAAATATAAGTCGAGACAACGTGCAATTATTGATAAATAAACTTTGGGATGTAAGTTAAACTAAAGATATTTATCCACAATAAAGGGCGTTTATTTGATACTTAAGATGCTAGAATAATATATTTTAAAGAAGCTACTACTCAACTACTCAATCTAGTATTCAATTATTATATACTGTTTGCACATTATTGGTTGATTTTGTATTTAAAGCGGAATTCGTATTGTGAAAGTCAAATACAAAGATGAATTATCAATGATTAACACATGTCTATAAAAAGGTCAAATAAAATAGCATAACTTATCGTTTCTATTTACAGCTGCCCACGGAACGTGTGGAGGAGGCTATTGTAGTAGAATTACCAGCTCCGGTTACCAGGTTACCGCGAGAAAAACCCGTACGTACTTGGATTCGAATCTCATATATGAATGATCGTTATTGAATTTTAAGATATGTTATTTATATGTTTTCTCCTCGAATCAAGCGAAACATAAATCAAAATCTAAAATTGAATATTTCGATCAAATGTTGTGCTTTAAATAAATGTTTAACGTAGTCTAGTCTTTCGTATACGAATAAAAGGCTCACTTATCATGAATAATACATTTTGTTATAGATTCCTGCCAAAGAAAAACTCACCAAATGGCAAGAGTATGCAAAGCTGAAAGGAATACAAAACAAGAAAAAGAGCAGGAAAGTGTGGGATGAGGAAACAAAGGTAAATAATTTAAAAAAAGGGGAAAAAAGAAGAAAAAACAAACAGGCTATTTTGTGGACCTCACTATTGACCTTGTATCCCCTTGACATGATTGTGTTCTTGTATAAGACGGAAAATTTTGTCTTGCAGATTTTGGATCTTTTTTGGTTCGATTGATACGTGACCACCTAAAAATCTTCGTTTATTAATTTAATACATTTGTAAAAAGAAGCAGGCTGTATCTCATTTGTAAAGTTTAAGTTAAATAAGGCCCATGTTTGTAGGGTTGACATTTTTTTGGAGCGCTATTTACCATTTTATTTGTGCTTTTATGGTAAGTCACAGTGCCGCATGAATTAAGTTTTTAAAACATCCCTTGTTTGCATCTGTATTATTGTGCTTGAATCATTCGCATGTTGATTTCGTTTCAGGAATATAAGCCGCGATGGGGATATGGCAGTGCCAAAAACCAGAAGGATTGGGTGCTAGAAGTGCCTCAGAACTCAGGTAATTGTACAAACATGGTCCTAACTAAGTGTTACCAAAGGGCCTAAAAAATCGAGAACAAAAATTACTAGGAAATGACAGGGATGGAAACTAACTTTTTTTGCCGGTGGTCCGTCGGACCACCACTGTTCATAATCTGGTGGTCCGACAAAGAATATGGTGGTCCGGAAGAAATTCGGAAGAAATTCGGCTCGCGCCTCCGGCGCTCGGCTTAACATAATTTCCCTATACCGAATTTGCAAGATAAACTTCTTTTGATAATAACAAAGATTTTACTACGATGACCGTCTTTAGTGATAGAGTGATAATGGAATTGTGTTCTTCACCCTCTAAAGTCACATTTCCACACACGTATGGATAAATTCACATGCACATATAAATTTGTCTGAAAGAATTACGTATCAAAACTATTCAGACTCTACATATCAATGAACTTATCAAAAAATGTTACAATAGCTTCAGGATGGATGTCGGGTAGGGTATTCAGAAATAATATTGTCCTCTGAGTTTCAAATTACACTTACTTTATCATTAAAAGTGAAAAAAGTTATTGAGCTAAATTGTGTAAAAAGTGCCCAAAATTCTGGTGGCCTGTCGGACAACCACTTTTTAGGCCCCAACCCAAAAGTTGGGGGCCTATAGAGTTGGGGTGTCCGTCCGTCCGTCTGTCCGTCCGTCTGTCATCGCTTTCTTGTACGGGCTAGAACTTTTGAACGGAAGGTCATAGAGACTTGGTTATAAACTCAAATGAAAGGTCTTGGTCCGTAGATGTGCCTTTTGACCATTTAGGTCACAACACTCTACCGGAAGTGGTCAAATTGGCCAAAATAGCCCCAAAAAGCGGTTTTTCAAGACTTGAGCTTGTACGGGCTAGAACTTTTGAACGGAAGGGCATAGAGACTTGGTTACAGGCTCAAATGAAAGGTCTTGGTCCGTAGATGTGCCTTTGACCATTTCGGAAGTGGTCAAATTGGCCAAAAATAGATGTTTTCATAGAAAATATATTTGAAATCTCCAAAAAAACCATACCACTTCGAGTTTGGGGGCGGTTGGGGCCTGCCTGTGTTTCACAAATACTTCCTTGTTGATATTTGGTGGTCCGACGGAAAACCCGGACAGGACCACCATTAATTTCCATCCCTGAAATGACAGACAAAGGCCATTCACAATTTGAATTGTGACTGCTCAGGAAAAATTAGAGAAAATGTAGCGAAATGCTGAGATACTTATATTTAGTATTCATGGACATGAAAATCATGATAATCATGGATACAGGATCGATAAGAAAACAGATTGATATGGTAACATGGATGCGAATTTTTTTCACGTTTAAGATTGAACTTTTTATAATTTCCAAAGAATGCTATTTTGACTACATTGTTTTTGTAGATATCTATGAGGACCAATTTGAAAAGAAGTCAAAAGCAAAGAAAGAAAAAGTGGCTAAGAATGAACTGCAACGACTAAGGAATGTTGCCCGACGCATGAAAGGTGGCAAAGGTGAGCTATGGTTTTGATGAAATATAATTTCGGTTGATTGTTACAGAAATTCTGCAGGACGTAGCTTCTAAGGTACGTGGGTTCAGGCCCATCCCCTCGTATTGGAAGAATGGGTAGTTTTGTTTAAACAATCACATGATTGATGACTTTTTGATGACTTTTCAATGTTAGTTTTTGTGTGTGTTTCATATAATATATTGTTAATATTTCATATATTTTTAGCCCCCAGCCAACCAATTTGGCTGAGGGCTAATGCTATCCT
>LQRL01061919.1:3341-25497 GCA_001703475.1 Hydroides elegans | reverse complement strand
ACCAAGATGTAAAACAAATCGGTTCAAAAACACATTCATTCCATATTGCTTATATAACTTTCAGTAACTATTTTTCAGTATTGTATGCTAGCAGTATTTGTTTCTAGTCAATATAATTGTTTTAATGTTTTCTTTTAATTATACAGTTTTACTCATGTATCAATAAGATGCATGTTTTTATGTATACCTTATTGCAAACGAAATAAAAATCATTATTATTATTCAAATGCCAAATGCACTCTGAAAGAAAAACATATTGTATTGGAAAAGAAGGATGACATAGGCATACATATAAGGCGACATATTCAATAAGCCAGCTATTTCCTGTTTGTTTAAGGTCGATCTGGTAGCTTTTGGATAGGAGGAACTGATATTCAGCAAGAGGGCACCTGGAGATGGGTTGAATCGGGAAGGATAATTGAAACTAGTTATTGGTCAAATAGTCAGCCGAACAATTATAATGGCAATCAACATTGTCTGTTAATAAATGGAAATGGCTTATGGAACGACATAGAGTGTAATCGGCCTCACTCAGTCATTTGTGAATTCAACTTTTAAAGACAGTTCATAATATTATTTTGCATAGACATCAAATATCCTTTTAAGGGTAAAATGTAACAAATGACATGGACAAAAGCTAATTGTGATGTAAAGTTGAATGTCGCAAAAAGAGAGATTAATTTTACAAAGGATGAGAGAACATAGATTAACTTTACATTTACGTAGATGTTTTTATCTGAGTACTTTATCATTCAAATTTGATTAGTTCCATTGTTTAAAGCGTTGTGAGTGTTAAAATGTCTTACAGAAATTGTTGTTATTATATAAATAAATATTGTATTTATTTGCAGCATTGTTAATACATCTAATTTTTCTACACACACATTTTCCTAAGAAAAATATTTTCTTTTATCAGCTATGAATTATTTGCGTATTGTTTCTGAAACTATATGATAACTTATATATCATGCTATATATCAGCTTATATACAACTGTGATAAGGATCCATCATTTTAGCATAAATCAATCTCTTTCAAAGATTAATATATCTATATGAACTCTCTCACGTCGCTTCACATATATTGCACTATTCGTAAAATGGTTTTGATTTATGGAGCATTTGTTTTTTCAACAATCTCATTTTACAATCTTGCTGCGAAGTAGCATATATCTATTTTGTAAACGTACACATTCATTTTCAAGGGTTAAATGTGTTCATTTTAAAGAAATACGTTTATATCACGAGTGTTTATGTCAGCGAGTTAAGATCTTATATCAAAAAAGCTAGACTAGTATAGTAAACCTTAATTCATTCATGAGTTGCTTATATTTTTCCAATGGATATGTGAAAACCGTTTGGAAACATTTTGGCTGCCATTGTTTTGGCAAATTTTATCTTTTTGGAAACGTTTTAGCCAGAAACTTGTTTACACGGATTCGAGTATACAACTAGTTTGAGTATATAAACACTGCAGAATTACAAGTTACTTGTGTATAGTTCTCTTTTGTTAAGTTATATGTTCACTCTAAACCTCTTACTACACAATGTAATATATTCAAACATGCTTCTCTAGGCCATTTTTTCTCGCTCTACATAAGCTATAGGTGTCAATCTGAAAGACATATCGAAGGGTGTTTTGCTTCATAAATTCGAGTAAAGTGACATTTTGTATCAAGATTCAAAGATATGTCAATTAACTAAGCAGAAAAAGGACTATAAGGCTTATGAAACCTTAATAGCCCTGCAACGTCAATAAGACAAAGTTGATTCACATTTTTTGTTTCAATTTATAAATGATAAGAAGATTACGTATATTTGCAAATTTAAAATCTGTGATCAATTCAAATTGATACAACTATGAAAATATGAGACATTAAGAAAGGCGTTAAATGTTTTTTTTTTGTGTCAAAACATTTAGTTACCATTATTCAAACTATTCTAGGCTTATGCATTATGAAGGAACAATAAACAATTATACATCACCAGCAAATCTAAGGCTTTTATGTTAAGTTTTAAGCAAATTCTAATACATTTGCATTTCAATATACAACACTTCTAGCAAATCTTTCGCTATTATGGCAAGTTCTTAAACGAATTCTGAAACATTTGCATATCAATAAACAATAACACAATTTAGTCAATAACAATGTTTGATCGGTGTGTAGATTCATAGATTATGATGAAACAAAGGTAAAAGTAAATGCGTTGCATTTGGTATTAATTCTTCTTATATTCAATCGGGATGGTTTTTCAACTTACACCAAGACAACCTGTATTAGTTGTATCATCGCTGGTTTTCCGAAACAAGAACACTAGTAAATAACTTCTGCGTTTAAAATACATGTAACGATGTTGGAGAATTCTTCATGATTCCTTTCAAAATTATGATAATTAATAGAATGCTGCACGAGTATATACTACTCACTTTGATATTCGTTAATTTTATTCATGAAACCCAAGAACAATGCGAATCATGGAAAACGTATACAAGATTAGAAGAACTAACACCAACGGAAATATGTCAAGCCAATGCATTGTTTTCATGGCAAAAATGTAAACGTTTTCAAGAAATATCAAGGTAAGTCATTTTCTCATATATGTTGAATGCTTTTGTTTCGTTCAACGGAAATTCCTAAACTTTGTGGAAATGGGCGCCTTAAGATTCATTGGGTAGTAGATGAACCATTACATTTATAGCAAAGATTGTAGAAATCTCAAGCAGACAGGCCATTGTTGTGATTGAATTCCGTATACACAAGCATGTCCATTACCACTACGTTAAGGCTTCCTATTACCTGTGCCCATTGCTTTATGAACACACATACAATGGAATGTTGAAATCGGGCAAACTCGATGAAATGATATCAACTCTGAGAGAATATGGATTGCTTACTTATCAAAAACACGAGTATATTTTGCAATATCTTTATAACTTATTCCATAATATATTGTTTAATATAATTGCATGTAATTTGCTACAACTTAGATAGTTTGTATTGCAGTTTAAAACTGTGCATGCAGAAATGCAACGACATGCAGGAATGTGTGGCATGTGCTGAGATTAAGCAATCTTGTTACATGTGCAACAACAGAACTAATGAAGGCAGTTTAGTAACTAATGTTTTACGGTCTAGATTTCTCATATGGCGCGACCATTTAATGCAAACCCTCGGTAACACATCTTTTAAAAGTCAACAAATCATATTTTTCTATAACAGTTTTTTGTACATTATTGCTTGAACATTAATCAATTGCTATTGGCTCAGTAATCAATTACCAGAATATCTCAAATCAAAAGTTGATATGTTTCTGACTATTTAATTATAAAATGAAAGATTAATGCAATCAATTGATTGAATTTAAGAAACATTCGTTGAGTGAAATCACTTTTAAAACAAAAACTTATGTTCCTATTGCCTATCGTTCAATAAATGAAGTCCCATGCATCGTAAGCAACACTTCGCGATGCTTCAAGATAATTGACGGTAACCCAGGTGTAAGATGGGACAATGCAGTTGCATCTTGCAACGAACAAGGAGGCAGATTGATCGAGATAGACAACGCCTACCATAATGACTTACTGAGTGCCAGTTTAATAAGTATAACACCTTTTATGGTTCATTTCCTAGTATTTTCCAATTTTGATTTTGTGAAATAGTTCGAAAAACTATGACGAGGGGTTTCTTATAGACGTCATATTTCAATGATTGTTTAAATTGTTTGGGTGACATATGCGTATACAACGAATTAAACTATATTCATTAAGTGAATAATCTTTCAAATTTACAATTATTTAATCATACTTGTTTTATAAATCATTGAAACTATCATTTATATATAAACTGTATAAAATCAAGGTTGGATCAATATTTCAAGAATATTGATCCACATTGAAATGTGAATATAAGTACTTAGTAGCATGTAGTGTTTTCTGTTTATCACTTCTAATTTGACCAAGCATTCTAGTAAAAAACAACAAATAACTTTGACACTACATAATACACGTCTCAATTATCTCAATCAATTCAAAATGTTAATTTTCAGATTTCGGTCACATCACTAATGCTTGGATTGGTGGCACAGACAGTCGTGAGGAGGGCACCTGGATTTGGCAAAGCTCCGAGAGAGACATCGAGTTTCAAATGTGGTCTATAAACAACCAACCAGACAACTACAATGGAAATGAAGACTGCCTTGTGATTGCGGGGCACCATGCTAACTATGCCAATGGCTTTTGGCACGATAAGTGGTGTAATGCTAACTTTCCATACATTTGTGAGTTTAATTATTAAAGTATTGGTTGGTGACTTTAACAAAGAAAAGGTACTGAGTTGGAAATGACGTTTATTTTAAATATTTTGCGTATTTCTTTGCGCGCCGTGCTAGTTGTCTGCAGCAGGTTTTAGATAGCGGTTTACGTCATTTCAATAGTTAAAATGCATAAGAAAATAATGAAAACGAATTTTTATTATTTCAAAACATTGATTACACGGTCATTCTGATACATTTTGGTATATAAAGAGTATTTTTAATACAATTGAGATATAATTTAGAGTATGTTTAAAGGTTGTCAAAGGTTGGGCACCCCTAGATTAAATTTACGCTACGTTCTAAACATACTATTCGACGTGTTGTAGGACTTATGGATAGAAACAGCTGAAAACTAATTCGCAATTGAACTTCATACCATAAAGCATATACATTAATTTACATTTTTTATGAAAAAGTGACAGCGTTGACCTAACTTCAACCTCAATATATGTTCTTCTTGAAAATGTAAACACAAACGCATGTTATAAATTTCGGTTGATTGTATATCACCCATTTTTAAACCAAACATGTTTTATACAGCTTTGTCTAATACGCAATAAAACATGATACTTTTTGAGTAATTAGTTATTGAATATAAGTTCAACGGCTTATACTAAAACCTTAATAAAATATATTAACTTTGATGTCTTTCCTGATTAAAATTAATAAAAACCATGGTACAAGTGATTTCATATGATATAATATGACCTTTTTATAGTAATCACGTGATTTGATCCACTATACATAACGCATACCAACCGCATACATGGAGACAGACAAAATGCAAACGCGATCGCAAACGAATAACTTTTATGTCTTTTCTAAATAAAATCAATAAAAAACATTGTACACGTGATTTTACATGATATAATATGACCTTTTTATAGTGATCACGTGATTTGGTCCATTATACATAACGCATACCAACCGCAAACATGGCGACAGACAAAACATAAACGTGAACGCAAACGAATACGCAAGCACAAACGCAAACATGTACATTGATACGCCACTTAAATTGTTGATGAAAATTGGCTATTGTTTTGTAGTGTTCTATTTTCATTACTTAACCAAAATAAGTATTAAGAATTATATTTGCTGAAATAATTAAGAACCTTTTATGACACGCAAAATAAAGCTGATGTTTGAAAAACGAGTACCTTTTACACAGACCTTTAGACTGACATATAGCCTGAAAGAGTTATTGCTTGTTGAAAAAAAAAACAATATTTATTAAGTATCAAATTTTAAATTAAAAATTCAAATTAAAAAGAAAGATATATTAGTAAAGAATTCAGTGTAAATTATGCATCAACTTATCTATATTAATAATATAATTAATAATATAATAATAAAATTAATATTTTTTTTCTCTATATTTAAACCAAATCTATATTCTGTCCTTTCATACCGAAATTTCAAAATTATAGAAAAAAAATATTGAAGAGACATTATAAACTGTCTAGCATCCTATTACCTCATTTTTAATGTCTACATTAAAATGTCAAATGTCACCCTGCAAGATAGGAAACATTATTTGAATTGTAATGATATTACACCTCTCAAAAAATAAAGAAAGAATCGAAATTGCAACTCTTAAACATTGTCCACAAAAAGATAGACAAAACAGTGCCTAACGAGCGGTTCCTCACAAAAGGTATTCCTCAGAAACAATCCTGCTAGCTAGCAGTATGCTAGCAAGTGTTTTTCGAAAAAAAATACAAGACAGCTTAGCTTTTTAAAGATGCACCTTTTCAATTTATTATCTGCAATATTTTCGTTAACGAAAACATGCAGGTATCGCAATCGCTTCACTTTTCAGGGCTAACACATTTTTCGTTTTGAACAACCTTTTTCTATATGTTAAAGACGTAATTATACTATAACATTTATATAAATATATTGCTTATACACTCACCATGGAGAAAAGGTGGTAAAGAATTGTGATATTATACATTTTAATAACATTATTTAGATTTGAAAGTCATCACCCCTTGCCGTTTATGCATCTAAAACCACTATAAAGCGCTGTGATTAGTCGCGCAATCAATTAAATGTACTAAAAGGGTGGAGCTCGTGGAATGAGTGACAGCACACTATTGATTCAGGGCTGTGCATGATTAGATGCGCTACTAAATAAATCACTGTGACTCACAATCTATAAACTCACTGTGTCGAGTCCTTCAATAAGGATTTTTTATTGAAGGTGTAGACCGTAAAAAATAATAGATTAAGATTGAAAATTCAAATTAACTTTATCATTTATATCTATACAATAACATATAAGTCTCTGTCGATAAAAAAAGGAATTTCCTATACAAAGTCTTCGATTTCACTTATATTATGATTTAAGCATAAGAATCGTTGCATAAAACTAGTTCATATATAATAAAAAGAGCACCGCACGAGCTGTCCCCAAAAAGATATTCCACATTAAACTCTGACTTCAAAATTTCAAGAAAATACATTCAATCTTGCTCGGCTGTTTATTCTCATTCAAAATTGACCCTTTTAGTTTTTTTACTGTCGCCAATGCCTCTCATTTTAGCCACCCCACTTTTCATTTACATTCGGATTAACCATGCATGTTTCATGCTATTTATGCATAAACATCGACAAGAATTTTGATTTTCAGTCATCTTTACACTGCCTTTTAAAATAGTTGCCCCATGTGAATGTTTCTCAAATTAACATATGTTATAGTTTGAAATGAGGAGCTTCTAATGGTATAAGCCATATATCCCCTCCATTGCAATAAATGCTCAAACCAACCATGCAAACATAGTGCAAATTGTCAAAATTGCACCCTCGTTTACTAAGATTCATAAGGAATGTTGCCTTAAATCAAAAACTAGCTTCCACGCATTGACAATATTTCTTTATCAAACGTTGTTCTTATAAAAAAATCATGCATTGTGTCTTATTTGAAAAATCTATCAAAACAAAGGGGTAATATATGATCCACATCTAAGGAGGATTATGCTTATTTCATTCATACACATTTGTAGTCACAAAGGTGCAATTGTGCATCGTATTAAATAACCGTAATGAGCTTAATTGGTAAAAAAATGAATTCACCACTGGATATGGAATAAATTGCAATTTATTAAGCTAAACGATTATTTGTTTTCGAAAAAAGGTTTTTAATGACATATACATTCGTGTAGATATGATTTATTACCACATATATTATAAATACTTTTAAGAAAATATAAATGTAATAGTAAAAGCCAAATACATTAAAAATAGCATATTTTCGATAAGCAACAATATTTGAATAAGTTTTATACTTTTGATACCTTTTAAGATGTATCTAAAGCATATCTATTGCAGATTAATTATTCATCTATCATCTATATCAATAATTTTTGTCTGGATGACGGTGAAATATGAAATTTGCAATGCAGTTGCACACTTGTAAAATTATGCTTAGAATTAAGTTTATACTGTTTTTGATATCTAAATAAAGTAGAATGAAAGATGAATCCATGCATATAAAAATTGTAAATTAATGTGCATTTAACTTTTATTAAACTAATTTTGAAAATCGCTAAAATCACAACTTTTCAATTCGAGAAAATGCAACTTTGCTACAACTTTAATGCTTACTTTTCGTATCTTAATCGAAATGGAGGGGGTTAGTGAAATACAACGCCGGATTTAGTACATATTGAAAATCATTTTGCAAAAATAATTTTAAAAATTCGCATGGGGCAACTGATTTAAATAATCGTGTAAAGTTGATCAATTTAAGACAAAAATCAAGATTTTGTAGCATTAACCTGCTGATTACAAGCTAATGCAAATAACAAAATGAGGCAGCGCGTTGTGATCATGAGCAAGGGCTTATCTGTCTCGAAACAAACTAAAGGGGTCTGTCGTGCTTGGAGATTTGAGGGTTTTGAAGAACCCATTATTGATAACTTCTTTAATTTTGCAATAATTAGTGATTGTACTTTTAAACAAAAAATAAACTGGCTTGCAATAATCCAATAAACAGTTTTTTTGCATGATATGATATGTAATTTGCTTCCATTTAATATTTCAATTTTCGCAAAAGGTATTCCTTGTCAGTTCCAAACTGGATAGGAAAACCTAGCTAGCTTAAACAAGGAAACATCTTTTGCAACATTTATTGTTAAAAAAAACTATATTTTGTTGTCGTGGGATGTCCTTCATATAATTCTACCCATAAAACAGACATGGCCTTAAGTTACATAATTGGTTATCTGAATCAATAAAAGTTGTTTTGATCAAATTATATTATTGATTGTCTGAGTCAATAAAACTTTTTAAAGTCATATAGAGGATAATTGAGAAAAGGAAAAGGAGAAGATTGCAGATAAATTGTGCTCTACGAGTACTAAGGTCATCTATTTATTTTTTTGTAATAAGTACAATGAATTATTAATTGGAAATCAATCAAAACTGCTTTCAATTATCTATTAATCTGTTATTTGTTATTTGAAATTAATCTTGTTTAACATATGCATTATTCTCAGCTCATTTTCTGTATTTAACTGTATTTTAAAAAGGAACATATTGACTATCTTTTGAGTAGTAAACTCATTTTGCATAGTTTTGGTAGTGAAAGAGGATTATTCAGTTGTTGACTGGATTTGTGAAGTTGTTTTAAGATGAATTCAGATTTATTTAAAAAATGCGTTTCTTTTTATACCACAAGTGCCATTGGCAATAATGCTTACATGCTTACATGTGTCCTTACATGGTTTCAAAATGTATTCCAATCACTATAAATGTGTTTAAAGTAAATTTATTATGGATAAAACCTAATAAAGGTTCAATATTATCGATTGTGTTTATTGGACGATTGGCTTAATTTTTCGAAGCCGAAGGCTTTAGCCGAAGGCTGAGTTTTTACGATTCGA
Organism: Hydroides elegans; assembly: GCA_001703475.1. Classification (NCBI taxonomy): domain Eukaryota; kingdom Metazoa; phylum Annelida; class Polychaeta; order Sabellida; family Serpulidae; genus Hydroides; species Hydroides elegans. The sequence continues at coordinate 16,296 of LQRL01061919.1, read as the reverse complement.
CATCAAGTCTAATGAACACCTTCCATTATTACATGGAGCAGAGTGACTGTTTTTTTTTGCACTGAGCTATTAGCGATTATAAATGTGTAATGTACAAAAGTTTAATAATCAGGCTAAACTATACAGTTTCACGCTAATAAATTATGTTGAATTTGAAAATAATTGCTGTAAAATTATTTATTTGATTATTTAATCATGTTTAAATCATGTTTTATCATGATAAAGCATCTCGACATTTTTTGTTATTTCCTTCAATGGTAAAATGCAACCGGAAAATAATTCAGGTTAAATACACGTAAAAATTACATCATATTAGTTCCTGATCATTCCCTAATTGATACACCCTGACCATTACCTTATATCTCATTGATATGTACAATCGCAATAACAATAACATGATAATATTTACAGTGCTAAACGTAAACACAAGAGCTGATAAATCACAAAATAGTACATTTAGTTAAATGTTAAATATCTAATAAAGAATCCATAGATAAGGTATCGTTATGAAACATATGATATATTAGTCAGAGAGGCATGCCAGGAGCCACATTATACATGCATATCTTATTGATAACCAACTGACGTCTCAAATTTAATACATTGCGTCCCCGCCCTCGGCTTTGCTCGCAGCAGTTAATTGCCATTGAAATCGTATCACTTAGTTATCCTGCTATAATGCACACAATAAGTGTTTTTGTTTAGTGATATCGCCACGGGTTACTCCATTCGCCATAAGAGAAAATGTAAATGACGTTTTATTAAATCGAATTTTAAAAAATGTTGCCCGCGATAGAAAGTTTCCACAATTATTTAGATGTTTTTATATATATTTGTTTCAATTTCTAAATAAGTGTTATACCGGTATGTTTTATAGTTTTATTAAATATAACACAATTAAAATGCATTGAATGAATAATATTTCGTAGGGGCTAAGACTATACGATAGGTATGTTTTTTTGTTTGCGATATACATGATAAGAAAAACAAGCGTGTATCATGTAAGCTTACTATCACCATTTTTGCAAAACAAGACAACCAAATATGATTTGTTATGATAAATAACAGGAATTTTAACAGTTAATTGTTATTTAAAATCGTTCATATAGAAATAATATTCATGAAATACATATATGAGACTAATGAGTAAAGCAATGCGAAATATATCGTCTTTCGGCGTGAAAACCATGTTGTCTGTTAATTAGGAAAAACGAATATATGAATATATTTGAAATATCATAAACAAAATTTGAGTTTATAAACAAGTGCAGCACCCCGATTGGTTCAAAGTAAATATGCTTCATTGATGTCAACAAAACTATTAACAAAGGATGTGCATTGCGCGAATCAAAGGTAAAAATTGATCCGATTGCTACGTGGTTAAAACATCCCCTTTTTATAATTAAAACCATATTGATTGTTGTGTAAAACACTATGGAATAGGTCCAAAGTCAATAAAATTGTATATATGGATCAATGCGGCGACTGCGGCTATATTTGTTTGAAATCAAAATTTGTATCAGTATATTTTCGTGAACAATAAGATAAATATTAAGATAAATATAGGATAGCCACGAGTTTATGAGCGTTAACTGCATTACTGCTTACGTAGCGAACCTTATGATATTTAGCAATTGAAAGCATGGATATGTATTAGACCTTTATATTGTAAATGGCTATTCTTGAAATTCTATAAAATATACCGGTGTATGGACAGAATATTGAATAAAGCACATCATTATATATTGTTTAGAATTTTCTATCGAAGGCAACATTAATTATTTTCACCCTTAAAACGACAATTGTATAAAAAATGCGCTTATTTTTAAGTTACTGCTACGTTTCTGCAGGTTTGTTTTTTTTTTGTTATGGATCATTCATTGTGTCCTCCAATCTAACATTATAACATGTTCATCATTTATTTTAACTAAGTGATAACTTATTAACTGTTGTGTGCTATTTTATGCAGAAATCTATATTCAAAACTGTTCTATATATGAGTGACCTCCCCTCTCAATGAACATGATTTTCATCCACGCATGTATACCTTATTTCATCAGTAATTGAATTCACAAATGTAGTGAACGGACCTCGAACAAGCCTTATCATTCCACAATCCGTTTCCATGGGTACTGTGAGGCCCTTCAACCGTCATGCAATTCGTATGTGTACCACCACCTGGCTGATTTCGCACTGGTGACCAAAATGAAGAATTGATTGCTCGACCCGAATCTTGCCAAATCCATGTCCCTTCGTGCTGGCTATCTGTTCCACCGATCCATGCGTTTTCAATATGGGCAAAATCTAAATACCAATAAAATAAAAACTATTGAAAACAAAATCTAAAGGCATGTTTATATCCTTTCTGCATAGGATAAGCTTCTGGAGCAAGATAAAAACTCTTGTTACCAAATACCTGAATATATGTTCAACATATTGCCATCACATTTATCGCATAGACTTTACTATTTGTTTAACTGTGATATGATTAAATAAATATGACAAAATGTATGCAGTATCGTATCACATTGATTCTACAAATAACCATGATATTCTTAACAGTACTCTTACCTAGAAACAAATATACATAAACATTACAATCGTTTGGATATCAAATTGTGAATAATTTGGGGGTATATGAAACGCTTGATATCAGTTTTGGATATAAATCATGATTCGCAACCCTTAGTGGAAGATATTAAGAATTACCTAAACTTATGTTGATTGCATAATTATAGAGGGCGCTGTCAATCTCCGCCAGTCTCCCACCACTCCAAATACACGACTCGACTGCATTGTCCCAGGTTTGAGGTTCAGGCATGAGTGTGTAGCATTCTGATAAGCTAGATTCATCGCAGGGGTCTAAAATCAAGTTTGGTTACAGAATATAAATATTCTGAAAGGTAATAAGCACAAGTAATGAAAGTTGAAAAAACCAGCTGCACGCAAATACAAATTATTTTAGTATTTACAAGAATATATAGTTTCACCAAAAGCTCCTATCATTTGTTTTTTAATGATAACTAAAAACCTAAGATTCAAGATTTAGCCACAAATGAAATTTATTGGGTCGAACCTTACACTTATAATCGTCTGTGCTATTCTGACCATTTTCAGGCGAAATGAGCTGCTTTAAAACTTATATCCTACGAAAGTGCAGTGTTATACTGCAAGGGTAATTTTTGTCTTAAATTTTAATTTAAACCAAGAATCAATATAAATCAAAGATGTTTTTTTGCAATAATACAAAAATGAAGAAAACACTGTACATATGCCTGGGATTTGTAGAAGGTGATCTCGCCACAATAAAAGCATTGATCGTAGATTCGTTGTGACGATATTTCCTTCATTGGTTTGGTTGTTACAAATGTAACACATTTGTTTCATCTGTGCAAATGCTACACATTCTTGCATGGCATTGCAGGTTTGAAGGCAGGCCTTTAGACTATGTATGCAAAATGTAAAAAGGTATGACTTAACTTACTGCAAATCGTCAATATTTTATTATTAAATACTAAATGTTGACCTTGAAACGCATTATTATGCATGTGGCCATTATATTATGGCACTTATCCATACCTAAAGATCAAGAAAAATCTCATTGATCGTTTTTCAAATTTGCTTAAAAGAAATATTTATTTAGAATGAATTTTGCATAATCTAAGTTTAAAAATCAAACGTTCAGCAGCTCATAAACTATGGATATCATGCAAAGATTTTACATTCCACACGGATATTAATGTAATAACTACACTTATCAATTAATCAAAAGCTTACTTATATTAATTTACTTACCCATTCCCATTTAATTCAGGAACAGTTTCACATTTTTGCCATGAAAGCATAGTATAAGCACGTATCATACCGGGTTCTTGAAGATTTGCTAATCTGGTATAGTTTTTACGAAATCTACAGTTCCCTTTTATTACATCATTGAACAAATTAAATGTTATAATAAATAACAGAACTGCTTTCACATAAATTATATTATTGTTAGTCATATGTCTTATATTGAACATTGTTTTTTGTACATATCCTTGAATTTATTTTACGTTTATTTTGTAAAAAAACTGTATAATTTCAAGATGGAATGTGAATTTCTATACCGTAACCTTATGACAATTTGTATAAATTCATGATATTGAATGATAGAACGGTATAAATGCATTAAGAAATCGATACGTGTAAACACGATTCGAATGAATTAATGGGTAAGCAAATAAAAGAGAAAAGTATCATGTTTTATTTTAAATTCTATTCAGGAAAGACATCAAAGTACATTTATTTCATATAGTTCAAGTTCATATCGAATTTATCAAAAAATAATATATCTTCTTGCGTATTGAAAAATGTTTGGTTTAGAAGTGAGTGATATACAATGTACCAAAATTTATTACATGTTTTTGTATTAACATTTTCAAAAAAGAACATACATTTTTTAAAAAGTCTGATTGAGTGAAGTCAACACTGTCACTATTTGCTTTTTCACCAATATTTGATATAAAATTAAAAAATATTGATGAATGTATATGATTTATGTTATAAAGCTAAATTTTGATTTAAGGTTAAGCTGTTTCTCTCCAACAATAAGCCATGCAAAACTTCAAATTATACGTTTAGAACGTAGCACAAATTACTTTTATGGGTGCCCAATGACAAACTTTGAATATAAACAAAATCATATCTCAATTCTATTAAAAATGTACATCTATCAAAGGGTAACATAAGGACAGTGTAATGTATTCTTGTGTAAAACATATGAAATTATTTATCCAACTTAGTATTTAGTTGGAACCCACTTAAACCTTTAAATTTTGGCTATTTTTTTGCAATCTTTGCCATTTTCCTGCGGTATATGCAAGTTTTAGAACGCGGACTCTTTGCCATCTAAATAGTTTAATAAAACATAGAATAATAATTTGCTTACTTTTTAAAGACAGACAGCAATGCTTCAATGATGAAATTCACTAATGTATGGAAATTGAGCAGTGCAACGCTTATCATTCCACATGCCATTGGAATGGTTTTCATGGGGCCCAGCAATCGTAAGGCAGTGTTCATTCCAATTGTTGTTGTCTGGTTGGTGATTTATAGAAGACCAAATTTGAAACTCGATGTCTCTTGCAGAGATTTACCAAACCCAGGTGCCCTCCTACTGTCTGAGGAACCGATCCAAGCATTAGTGATGTGGCCAAAATCTGGAATTTATGTTTGGAAAGCATATTATGCAATATTTAAAACATATATCCTTCTTTATATATAAATATTTATCTAAGCATATATAACTTAATCCACAAAATAGATTTAATGATTCCTTTATTTGTGTTTATTCAATTATATTATTTTAATGAGTTTTACATCATCAAAGATTTAAATTATGAAAAAAAAATATTAGCAACCATTCAGAATTATAAGTAGAATAATTGAATTAATCCCGTCTCAGACAAAATGATCGATTTGAACCCTTCACATAGTGTCCATTTACATTCTATGCAATGCTATTTCACCTATGTATAAGATGCTTTTGTAGTGGAACTCCTTAAAGTTGAATTTTCACAGATGTCATTTTATATTAAAATGACTTTCTATAACTTTTAACCACCACCAAAATCCTAAAATATTATACTCCACCGTTTAACTCCAAAGTTTATTTTTAGACACGCAGGTAATGGCCACATTTAGTTAAATGACATAGCAAATAAGATTCATACTCATTAAATTGACACTCAGTAAATCATTATGGTACGCGTTGTCTATCTCAATCAATCTGTCTCCTTGTTCGCTGCATAATGCTAATACATTGCCCCATCTTACACCAGGGTTACTGTCAATAATCTAGAAGCATCTCGAGGTGTTGCTTACGATGCATGGGACTTCATCTATTAAAAGATTAACAATTGAAATATAGGTTGTTTTTTTAACGAATGTTTTTTCTTAATTCCAATCGATTTATTACATTAATATTGTTTTTCATTCTATTACCGACTCAAAGTAAAAACGCAACTGTATATTCAAACTGTTGTATCTCAAAAAGCACTCAACGCATCATTGTCAAATTTTCACAGAATATAATTTTATATATTGTTTATCCATGACCACGATACCATTTACACCCAATATTAAAAAAAAATCAAGTCACGTTTAACTGCATTTTAAAAGTCACGCTTGTGGTGTAAGAAATTTTGTAATCATGCATGGAGATATTTTGGGTCATCGGGCGGCAAAATTTGTTTGATTGTGTCGTTCGGCTCATTAAATTGGGTACCGGCCGCCGAACCCATCAAAATATCGTTTTGATAGCATCTGTTATCAGATTCTTGTTTCACGAATGATACTGTGCTGTTTACGTTTTGCTTTTTCTAAGTAAATCTACCAAATATTTCGAATGATCGAATGATCGAATTCGAACACCGTCCATGTTCATTCAAGAGTCGTTTTTTACGATCCTGTAAGCCCGCAGCCCCTGGTCGCGCTGTCAATTTTGCTCTTTCTATGGACTCATCTAGCGTTTATGACTCACTTAACCCCAATTTGCTCCACCTCTTGCATTTTGAAGTGGATGTCGAGGATGCGATGTTTGCACCAAGCTGTTATAAGTATGCGTAGAAAACCTCGTTTGCTTGGCTACATATTGTACTACAAATAACTTATTATCTGGCGGTAAGATGTAAATCAATTTACTCAGGATAACGCAATGGCTGCCGCTTTTGCGAATGTTTTTGGCAAAATGTCATTTTCTAGCACATCGATTATGGCCATCTCTTATGATCGTGAAGTTAAGGGTGTGTGTGTATTTTGATTTCACCTTTTTGCAAATATTCCGATTGCCCCCTCGTTTGCGTTCAAATAGGGTTTTGAAGAGTTTGAATTGATCGAAATACTCGCCATTATTCCATAGGCGTCATATTCCTATATGCAACTTTTTACGTCATCAGAAATATGCACCGGTTCAAGATTATGAACCCATTTAGTTCTCAGTTTTCTAAGCATAATATATCAATTTCATAACTGTAACCCAAAATCTAAATATTTTAGAGCACTCTAAGTCAGTTGCGCAATTGCGCGTCAGTATATATAAATAGTCAAAGGCATACATAATTTTAATTTGCTCTTGTATTCTGCTATTCTGACAAATGATTACTGAGGAAATAGAAATTGATTAAATTTTAACCACAAAATAAACAAAAACACATAAATTGATAAAACTGTTATAGAAGAAAATACAATTTGTTGACTCTTTAAAGAATGTTTACCAAGAGGTTGCTTTAGATTGTCTCGCCATATGAGAAACCTTGCCCACATAGCCGCAGTTACTAAACTGCCTTCATTAGTTTGGCTGTTGCATATAAAACAAGATTGCTGAATCTCGGCACATGCGACACATTCCTGTATGCCGTTGCATTTCTGCATACACAGTTTAAGGCTGAAATATATAAAATATTAGTATATAAAAGAGTATGATAAGTATAAAAAAAGTAATTGATTAAAACATATTAAATCGATATACATACTACATGTTTTTGGCTTTGTTGAGTAAACAATCAATATTGTTTAAGATATTTGTATACATATTTAAAGCAATAAGCAAAGAAAATGCGAGACTGTAGCAAGGTATTAGATAGCATGCATATGTTAAATTGCAATCGCAATCACGACCGAATGAGGTTGCCGGAGATTTCGACTTGTTCTCTTCACAACCACTAAATGAAATATTTTGGCTTCTTTCCTGTTCTTTTAATCTAAACCTAGCATGTCATTGAATATCGGCTTTTAACAAATGACTTAAATACAGGTTTTTATTGTGATTTCATTAAAATATATCTGAATGACTTACCTGGATATTTCTGGAAATCGTTTACATTTTTGCCATGGAAACAACACGTTTGCTTGTGATATTTCATTTGGTGTAAGATCTTCCAGTCTTTCATACGTTTTCTATGATCCGCATTGTTCTTGGGTTTCATAGATAAGATTAACGAATATTAAAGTAAAAAGTATATACTCGTGTATCATTCTATTAATTGTCATAATTTTGAATGTAATCATGAATTATTATCTTACATCTATACGTGTTTTTAAATTCGGATGTTATTTACTAGTGGTTTGATTTCAAAAGACCAGCGATGATAAAACTAATAAAGTTTTTTTTAAATAAATAAAAATATCCTGCTTTAGTATCTGCATAATTAATGCGAAATGCACCGCCTTTACTTTTACTTTTATCTATTCATAAATCAATGAATATACCCAATAAACAGACATCGTTATTGACTTGTAAACTTACTCAATGGACACCTATTAATTGTTTCGTTGTATATTGATATGCAAATGTTTTAGAATTTGTTTTAGAACTGAACATAATAGCGTTTGATTTGCTGGTATTATTATTTATTGATATACAACTGTCTTAGAATTTGTTTAAAAACTTAACATAATAGCGTTAGATTTGCTGATGAAGTATAACTGATTATTGTTCATGCTTCATGCATAAACCTAGAATATTTCTTATAATGTTATCTAGAAGTTCTAACACAAAGAAACATAAAAAACTCATCTCCTTATATCTTAATTTGATTAACATAGTTTTATAGTTGTTGTATCGATTTGATTCATTAATTGAAACTCAAAATGTGAATTAAATTTGCCTAATTGATCTTGCAGAGTTATCAACGTATGATTGGCCGAGTCAGCGATAATTCTTTAATATGAGCGCTCGCATGTCTTCTCCCGACAGCAAAGGTCTTGTGATATGAGACCGAAGAGAAGACCTAAATTATCAAGTAGTCATGTGTTCAGCAGAACGTAAGAACGTCATCAGGGACTAATTAACAAACAAATTTACAGGGCTTATTTATTAATCAAACAATGGAAAATCAACGCCTTTAACCACATAATAATAAATTATTGATCAATACTGTCCTTTCTATAATAAATAATCGATATCTTAAACAATGCGATTCCCATCATAAAAACAATGAAATTACATGATAATTCTCACAATGATATAACAAAACTTACGTATTGCATGCCAAGAAAGAACAAATCAATAGAATTTATCATATCAGCTCGTATAATTTAATTACACATATTAAGATTAATCGTTTTATTGCGAACGTTTGAGCAAACATATTACTTTGGTCAAAGTTCAAAGGAGACTTGAAATAGGAAATCAAACATTTTTATCAACAATAATATATTTCCATTTCTCGTTTATCAATTAGTATTGGTATTTTTAAAGTTTAACATAAACTTTGTGATATGTAGACCTTTGAAAAAAATGGATTCGCTAAAAAGACCTAATCGTTTTATTGCGAATCGATATTTTGTTCGAAATCAACTGTCTATTTAATCAGAATTATCTATATAAATAATTCCATGACATGAATGTCATAATAAATATATTTTATAAACAAACGCAGTGTCCGATAAATATCAAGGCAGCTAGCGCTGTTATTTGTAAACATATGCATACCTGCAATATCGCAGCAGAGATATTTCTTATAATGCCATAATTGCATAGACTGCGATAAAATACATTGATGGTTAATATATCAAACATGAGTTTCCAGCCCGGCCACAAGTACTGTTGGGTGTGAGCGAGATTAGAAATAATTATTTATGCCATACATTAACGTCAAAAGAACCGGGTATAATACACACATTTGGAGAAAGACATCTTTATATAATACACAAAATATGTGTGTAATGATGACCATATCATACATTCAATATCGTATAAGCATGTAAAGACAGAATCAGGGCAGTATTAGACAATACTTTGTACATATGGGAATATCACACGTTATCTCTTATAGTTATCTTATAGTTATCTTACTTATAGTTACAGAATAAAGTTTCTTACAGTTTCTCATCAAAAGGAACGTTTGATATCAAATAAAATTATTGATTCGCAATAAAAGGATTAGGCCATTTTAGTGAGTTACTTTTTTCAAAGATATCAATTTCACAAAATTTCTGTCAGGGTTTGAAATAAACAATACGAATGGATAAAAGAGATGTAGAAATATACTATGGCATGTTAAGATGTTTAAAATCTAATTACCATACTCTTAATAGCTGTGTTTAAAGTCAATTTTTGTGCTTTAACGCTCAGTTTAATCAGTCTTCTCAAATCGACATGTTAGACACCCCTCTAACCCTAAAATTCATAACACAAAATCCTGCGAAGATATAAAATAAAATCATGTTTAAAGGTTTAAGCCAATAATAGATTTTAACCAACATGTTTTGAGAACCACTAGACGCTATTAAAATTGCGTGTTACTTCATCGACAGAATGATAAGAAATGACTGTTCAAATTAGCAATTCAAATTAGCCTGTGATTGATATATGAAAAAATTACAAACGAAGCTAATTATTTCAAATAGCTTTGATAAAATATGAAATAATCTTTATAAATATATTTATTCATTTCACATAATTTTCTATCTTTAAAACATATTAAAACGATTTCAAAGGCAACAAATTGTTTTACGTAAGTCGTATATTTTGAAAAATAGTTGATTTATTTCCGCGTACATAGAAATCGATATTAGTGAGAAACGTATAATGACTACACTAAGCACATATTAACAGTCTTTGAAAGGCTAAGAACCCTTATAACATGTTTGCCATATTTGATTAAAATCGGTCAACAACTATGAGAGGAGTATCATATTTTATTTTCTTTGCACGCCGTGGCACAATTAATACAATTCACAGTTTTGCGCCAAATCCAATGTGGTAATATGATACAATCTCGTCCTAAATTGTTTGATATGTAAGACAAATACACAAATTTAAAGCATTATTATTCCAAGAGGGACCATCAACTCGAAGATGTATTCACATTTTATTTACAAAAGTGCATTCGTCACCCCAAAAAAAAACTGATATTTTCGCCTAAAAATTTAATGTATTTCAATGTCGATTCACATGTAACAGTCAATCTTTGATTAATGCTAGATCATTCAGAACAAGATATTTAGTCAAACATCTAAAAATGCAACTTGATTTACTTTACTTTTCACGTAAGATATATGAATACAAAGGTTTGGTTATTTTGAAATAATAGTGTATATATGTGTATTTATGTGTATAAATTTGTTCAGTAAGAACGGGTCAATAGATACTTAATCTACCTTCTCATTTTGAAATAATCTTCATTTTTTTCAAAGGGATCATAGAGAGGTTCATTGTTGTTCAACAAGCAAAACTGTTCGACCACATCTGCCGGATTCTTGTTTTCCATCAAACGCTTTATAATCTTCAACTCTGGTGAAGACATATTCGGAAAAAATGCAAATTGGTATACCCCTCTAGGAGCAGATGATCCATATACACTACACAAAATCTCTCTGATTTTTCCTTTTTCTCGTTACATTGTTTGAGCATGTCGAGTAGACATAGAACGACCATACCGCCTTTAAGTCCGGTTTTGGCCTCGGTGCCGTGTACACTTAACAGAAGGTGAAGGAAGAGGACGTGAAGTCCGTAGCTTGCAATTTGTGGCCTGCGTCCATACAGTTTCAGTCGTGTCTCCTCATCAAGGGTTCTAATATCCGTAAATCGAATCACAGGTGAAGCAAAACAGTGTGTCAACAAATATTTTGTGACACGAATGGCTCGTTTTATATCCTCTGGGAGCTGTTTCATTATGGCGTTTTCTATGATTCCGGTGTCACATTCACCCTTGTTAACGACATCAGCCTCAGTACAAACATCAGTGTTGTAATCAAACACGCTATAGAGGTCTCCTTTCTCAGCGTACTCCGTGAGACTATGATGCAGAAAAGCCTCGGCTTTTGCTGTAAATGTATTTGTTACGGATTCCATTACATAAACCGGGACTAAATCCACCGTCACTCCGACGTCTGTTGCTTTGCTAGAGCGATACTGCATCACGAGACAAACACCTCCAATATGTCTATATTCCGTAACACCATGTATTATCCAGTGTCCATTCAGTCCCTCTGTCAATGCACTGGCATGGTGTGCAACTATTTGCTGTACCAAAGGAAAAAATGTTACAACGTCAAATGAGTTCCCTGTTTTTAATCTTCTACCACGAGGTAGCTCCAAAACATAATCCGATTCATGTGGAAGTCCAACTTTGACTCCTGATATGCTGCTCCCGGTTTGTCGTAATCTAACTTCGGATAAATATGAATCCAACTTTATAAGCTGTGAAAGCACTCGTTTGACTATGGTATCAATCCCTTGGTAAATAGGAGAATATCTCGGGTCACTGGTGTCAATGTGGATTTTAAACCATACAAAATTTTCCAACAAATCACTTATTTCTCGAATAACTTTTTTATTATTTAATCTTTTTTTAAACTGTAAACGCAGTATTTTTTCTTGATTTTTGCCACACATGTCCATTGCTTTTGTTTAATTCTTCGAAATTTTTATCAACACTTAATGAACAAAACGCATGTTATTATGCCATATTTCTCTATGCATAGATTCTATCGCCTGCAATGGTTCTATCTAGATTGTTAAACAGCACAAACAAAACACTTTATGAGGGGTCAACTCAACATTTTATATTAATAAGGGATGTACATATATACAATATTATCATTTAGATCTGGGAAAATTGTATATTAAAAAAACTTGCTTTACATAAATGTTGACATATTTTGAAAAGATCATATTGAGTATTTGATTATGGATACATTTCTCGATGTTATTCGGCTTGTTATGTTAAATATCGGGCGAGGAATGATGTTTTGGATAAGATGTGGATCTAACTAACAGTTTGTACAATTCTACAGACATAGGAGTCAGATTTGACATCGCTTGCTTGTTGTTTAATGGCTAAGTAATGATGCATGTAGTAGACTTAGCTTGTCCATCAATGTCACGTTGCTAGGCAACGCTTTATATCTAAAAGATGGACCCAAAAGGAGTTATTCAATGGATTTTTTTTTGGCTTGATATAGGGTAAAA
>LQRL01061918.1:12687-24896 GCA_001703475.1 Hydroides elegans | reverse complement strand
ATACCCCCCGCCGTATCCACCATGACTTTTGCCATATCCACCATGACTCTTGCCATATCCACCGTGACTCTTGCCATATCCACCGTGACTTTTGCCATATCCACCGTGACTCTTGCCATATCCACCGTGACTTTTGCCATATCCACCGTGACTCTTGCCATATCCTCCGTGACTTTTGCCATATCCACCATGACTCTTGCCATAACTACCATGACTCTTGCCATATCCTCCGTGACTTTTGCCATATCCACCATGACTTTTGCCATAACCGCCGTGGTTTTTACCATATCCACTGTGACTTTTGCCATAACCTCCATGACTTTTTCCGTAACTGCCATGACTTTTTCCATACCCCCCGCCATATCCACCGTGACTTTTTCCGTAACCTCCGCCATAACCGTCATGTGAATTGCCATATCCCTTATGGCTCACTCCGTGTTTTCCACCATAACCACTAAAATAAATATTTGAAAGGAGACATGTATATATCTCAATAAATATTATTAAAAAATCGTCCTACATGAAGTATGTTTGATGTCGGACCACGTTGCTCTTAACCGAATAAAACGTCAAGTTTACGTTGCATCTAAGTTTGAGTTTTCACGGTGTTCTATAAGTAATAGAATTGTGCTACATCCTCCTGAATGATATACCTGTGAGGCCAGGCTCAAGCTATTTTCTCTGCGATCGCTGCATAATTCAAATATAATAAAACAGACTACCAACGTATTGTTTTTTGCAGCAAACACAGAACATTGTGCAGAAACGTTTGCCTGAGCCTGGTTGCATCGTACGCACTATCAAGCTGAAAATTATTTTTCACTTAGCATTAGGCCGCGGTTAAACCGACAAACAAGAAGTGTTTTTTTTTTTCAAGCAAACACGCATTGTAACTACCTTTTTTTCCTAAAAGGCTGCTTCGTTTACTTCAGTGTAACCGCGGCCTTCGTCATCTTTTTCTTAACAAAAATGCAAAATTGGCATTGTCTTTGCAGTGTCTTGTGCTTGCGTTGGCGACATCACGACGTAATAGCCCAATAATAAGCACGTTCAATAGAGGCTCTTTTGCCAAATCGGAAGTTTTTAGGGGTTCATTAATGGCTGTTACGTTACATTACATCAACTTTTGCATTCATTTAGTTTCATAAAAGCAAACCATAATTAAAAAAAGATAACATTATTATTACTTAAAAAAGCTTTTGGATGGTTGTGACTAATACTAGAAATAATGCAATTTTAAGACAAACCTGTTCTTCGAGCCATAACCATACGAAGCAAATGTAGTTGTCATACATAATCCTAAAACTGCGACTATATATCGATAAAGAGTCTCCAAATTCATTTTCAGTCTATAACAGACGAAATTGGAATAGTTTAAAATCAAAATTAAAGAATGGCTTTGATTCTCTAAAACCTAAATGCATGGCATTTATACTTTTAATTATCTGACAAAACTCATATATTCACGTGCTGGGTCTAGCCACATTGAAAGCCTTTCGAGCTTTTTTTTTGCTTGAACAACCCTGTGTTGACAATGTTTTTTTAGTTAAAAACACAAACGTAAAGTTACCGGGTGGGGGTTTCCATAAGAAACAGATTGAAAAACAAACACGGTTTGTCTGAAAAAAAAACTTTGAATAAAACTTCCAATGTGGCCAGTCACTAAATGAACGTGTGTTGCGTGCCAATATGTCAACCCGAACCAATGTGTCAACCGGGCTGTTTCGAACCATTATGTCAACCCAACCGTGCCAATGTGTCATCCCTGAACCAATATGTCAACCAAGCCGTGCAAATTTGTCAACCCGTATTGATATTAAAAAATGATTTAAAAAATAAAAATGAAGGACTATAGTATTCATTCGGGTCCAATTGTCACTAAGGCTAAATATTTAGCTATCGGAATGAACAAAGGCCTCTGTCCGTATTTCTGTTTGTTCACATCTTGCGCACTACTTTGTACGGACGAGATCGCGATAATCTCTGAATACGTTCCGTTTTCCTTTGGTATGACGAAAGAACAACTACTGTAACTATTGTATTTTTTTTAGCAAATATTGCAATTTAGGCAATTTTGAAAAAAAAATGCTGATTTCCAGACATTGATGGGGCTGTACGGAAGCGATCTTGTAGTCCCTGGATGGGTTCCCTTTTTGTGCAAATGTCATATGGGATCTCTGCATAGAGATTTATATCCAAGATTTTCTTCAGAAGCTAAATGTTTTCGGACTTTGAGATATTCTAATGGGGTTTAATATGGAAAAAAAATCTCGGGTGAAAAATCTTCAGCGAAATATTACATTTCGTAGCTGTGTATTGTGGTGTGGGATATCCATGAATGTTTTAGAAATTATATTTAAATGTGTTTTTTTAACAATTATCGATTAAAAAATAAAAGATATCGTAGAAATCCTCCGATGGATTCCGATGAGTTTTAAAATTAATTTTCTATGTATCAACATTTTTGATAGTAGTTGAAATAGCTAAGGACTAAATCACTTTCGCCGATCTACCTGCTACATTTAAATGAGACACAATAAGCGTTGTATATGTGAAACAATAGCTCCAAAATAATTCATTGTCTAAAATGTATCATACTAGGCTATCAAGCACCATCAAATACATAACCAGGTATATTCAATCTGATAAGTATATGATCCAGCACAGATTATGTTGCTGTTCCTGTTAATCGGTTGACAGACATTTTTTATTTATATATGAATAAAATTTAAAAATTACCCTCCTACCGGGAACTTATCAAATCTTAGAAGTAATTTCAGAAAATTAAGACAGCATGATCCATCTTAGAATATTTTCAAAGAATATATTTCATTTAATATAAGTTGGAAAGACCAAAAATACGTTAACAGAAAACACAAATAAGAGTTTTCGGTTATTATTGTTATTTTTCGCTCTTCAGCCATTTTTTTAGTATCGAGAACGGATTGACACATGGGCACGATTGAGTTAACACTTTGATTCACGGTTGACAAATAGGCACGTCTGGTTTGGCATATTGGTTCAGGGTTGACACATTGGCACGGTTGGGTTGACATAATGGTTCGAAACAGCCCGGTTGACACATTGGTTCGGGTTGACATATTGGCACGCAACAAACGTGCTTTATTGTTCTAATTATGATATGTCGTGGTTGATTGAATAGCGTATAGTGAAAGGTGTTGGTATTTATGATATTTCATTTTTCATCTCCGGGGGTAATCAATCTTGTTGAGTAAATGTAATTTGACATCTACTGTGGTACAGATCAGAAAACAGTCGCAAAGCATAGGGTTTTTCGATATGAACTTAATTAGCGTTCTCTTTTGATAAAAAAAACCATATCATATATTCTCATAGCATTCATACATTGTTCATTGTATGAGAAAGTTTTCAATTCATGATTTCTAGCATTAAATATCAAAAGAAGACAAAAAAGAGATGATTTGACTTTTTTTGCATTGAATATCAAGTGAATGCAAAAATTAGTTTTCTCTTAGGATAAATTTCATTTTGAGGCAATACTATATGTCAATTGTAATTGACCGCAACACGAAGATGTAGTATTTTAACGATGCTTTCGTTTCTCAATATGTGATATATTTCTTCTTAAACAAATGGGTTAAAGCGATAAGCGGGCCTGGTCATTTGGAAGCTTCATGGGACGTTTTTTCCTTACATACCATATTCACCATGGTATTCCTATGGAAAATATCTTAAGGCGTGTTCACGCAAAAAAATATCCTAAATTTTTGCGTGAATAGAGGGGATAAATTGCTATGTTTTGATACAAATGTTGCTTTCGAAAATATCTGGTTTCGTGCTTTTTTCTGAGCTTTTTCGTTTGCGTAAACAGGGCCTTAAGCGCCTTTACGCTTGTGACTCTTTTTGAAGATAATGAATTCAAGGTTTTTCCAGGACATTTCCCATAAGGAATCCCCTTTAAAACCACGGGTGGTAGCTTTCTTAACAAAGGCAATGATTAAACATTGCTCTTCATTCTGCAGTGAAAAGGGAAACTTGCTATTCCCGTTGCTCATTTATCGTTTACCTTTGATTGACAAATGGACGACGTTGAAGTGTCCGTGAACATACTATTCCTTGAGCTCGATTCCAACTTCCCTTAAAAATCCAGCTGCGCTTTAAGTAACCAAGCTCCTGACGTTTTCCTGTTTTTGGGAAAAATATGGAGGTAATCCCTGATAATGGATGAGATATAGGCACCTGTTTTGTGCAAGCAACATGACTATTTTGAGTTAAGATGTGTGTCTATGTAAGTATAAATATATATGATAATTACGTACCGAGAAAGGCCAATGCTTAATATTCTGTTCACAAGGACGTCTATTCGAAATAATATTTATTATACACACATGTTTCTGTTACATACACATACATGTATAAGGTTGATATATCCCCACAAAACGTCGTGCAACGTGGAAAGGATGTTTTCAACTTGGCCTATATTAAAAATTGAGCGTCAAGAGGACGTTGCTTTTAACGTCGGAACATATTAAGACGTCCTTAAAACTGTCATATATGTGCCTAACTGAAACAGTATTGTAGTACGACAACCTTTACCGAAATTAATAGCGTTTATTTCGAAGTGGTTAGGAATGATGATACGATATTATTCTTTGATGCCACATAAATAATACAGATAAATAATCAGCCATAATTTGAATTTGAACTGACAAAATCTTGTTCTGGAATGAATTTGAAACAAAACAATTACGTAACTTGAGTGAAAGTAATTTGCTTTGCTTTCGCTGAAATACATTGACAGATTATACTCACCAACTAACATTTCATGTTTACACTGCTTCCTCCGGATTGTGGGTCTTTTGTAATAATTTGCTATTTAGTGATCAATTTATAAAGATGTTTTTTTAATCAAATCTGTGTTACATTACTCGATTACTAAAATTAGAAATGCGTTAAAACCACAGAGAAAGACAAAACGTGTTTGCAATCTTTTCTCTGATATAAATAATGTCATCGCATGGACAAATATAACCAGTGCATTTTTTTCTGTGCAGTATTAAGTAATTGCTCTAAGTGGGTTCCATGCCAAATAGTGCCCTGATTTTGATATATTGAAAAACGACATTTTTTTAAATAGTAGATGAGTTACTTGTAGATTCCAAACATGTATTCTATTAAATAATTTTACATGAATAAATTTTCATTATCTTTTCATTGAAATATCAGAGCAGCAAATTGCTTAATTGAGTCAATGCATTTTTTGCCCGGAACCTTGAATTCACTTTAATATAAGGACACAAATTGCATCGACAATTCCGCAGATGCGATTTTTTTTACAGATGTACTTTTGTCATGCGATGTTCTTTAACACACGCTAATTTCAACCCCCATCCAAGAACTAGATTTTAGATTCCCTTCTAAAAAGATAAACCTTAAATGTATAACATTTTATTATTTCTTGGCGAGAGCAACGAAAAATGAAGGTGGCGGTTTCTTGCCGGTGAAAACAGTTTTTGTTTTTATTTATCACGTCATTTCCAAAAAATGCATACATATGAAATATATCTGATGAACGTTTGTATTTAGTAAGTTCTTGATTACATGGTGGATAAATAGCAATTTCTGATAACTCTTGTTGTTAACATTAATAAATTAGGATTTATCTGATCGGCATTATTTTGATGAAAAACTAAAAAATATTTTGGATATTTAAAAAGAGTAAATATATCACTCTTGCTAGCGAGCTACATTTGAAATTTATCATAGTGTTCACATTGGTACAGTCCATAAAATTCTGTTCAAAACATATTCACTGGCTTAATGAAATTTTATTCTGTGTTCCGCAATTGATTTAGAACATTTGAAGCCTATCGGGCTCACTCATATAACAATATAGAATATATAGGGAGAAAAGTTTAAATAATTCGAAAGAAAATTCAATGTGACTTTCCTTTGAACTTTATTAGCCATAATTCAAGTGTTACATAAAAAAACCTAGGTTTTAAGCCAGAGATTGATTCCGGTAAATGATGCATGTGACTGAGCACGCAAATCCTGACATTAGATATACTCAAACTTCTTATTATTTTGATTTCATTGGCGCGACCTGTTTGAATTCTATTTTAACAGAGATATTACAAAATCATGTGACTGAAAATGACCTAATTTGGTTCAGAATTTCATTGATGAATAATCTAAGATATGTATTCATTTACATATATCGAAAAGGGATGAAGCAAAAATTTCGTTTATGATTCGAACTTTTTTTCTGGTTATAGCTTATGTCTGCGAAACATATATTTTGACGGATGGAATATACTATTCAGTCACGTCAACACCGAAGAAAAATATAACAAAAACGTTAAGTTTCCTTTATTTATTACAATAACATATTCTTATTTCATCAAATGTATATCTAAAACTTCTTAAAATAAGTATAAATTACAATTATATCGCATTCACTATAAGTTCATTAGCGGTCCACGATCGATAAAAATACAAGCCAATGTTTGACCTTAAATGCAAATTGTTCAAAACAATACAATTTCAAATATTTAGATTTTCCCTACATTCACATGATTCATAATATTATTTTCAAATCCTTGCCTTTTAGCTTTGAGTATCATTTATTCTAGTCACATAAGGAATTCTATCCTGAAATGTTTTCCAAACAGGGGCACGTAACCCCCATAATAATACATACATAAAAGCTCCTCACCCTACCTAATGTTTTTTTTGCTAGAGGGGGCATGACACTCGTTGCACACCATCAATTAGATAATTAAAATGATGTCAAGGTGGTATTTTATCAAATCACGAAACGGCAATGCGACCCGACTTTGCTGGTAGGTCGTGGTAGCTCACTATCTTTACTATTTTACTGCAACCGTGACTTTGCTAAACGAGATGATTCCTCGTCATGCTGAAATCCAAACTAAATTTCTGACATCCATTCTTTATTATGCTAGTTCACAAACTAAAATTCGGAGCATCATTATTCATAATGCTGGTTCCTTAACTTAAATACTGAATCTCATTCCTCAACATACTGACAAGTTATTATAGTACAATATATCTCCTTTATCATTATGCTGGTTCTGCAACTTAAACGTTTTGGCATCACCATTCATCATACTGGTTCTCAAACTAAAATCATTGCAAATACTGTTGGTCACCAAACTGATACTCGCAGTCCCAATTCTTGATTTTTATGCTTGAGCGCAAACTGAAATATTGAGTCTTCTTCAACATCATGCCTATTCCCAAACTAAAATCCAGAGTCCAGTTTATTTCCATAGTGATTTTCAAACTGCACGCACGAGTCTCATGGGACTGGTTCTCAAACTGACATATTTTGCAGTTTCCGCAACTAAAACGTTGAGTTCCTCACCATGCTGGGGCCTAAAGTGCAACATTGGGTCCCATTTTTCGCCATGCGTTATGTTCCAATGCTGTAGCATTGGCGGCCAATTAACCAGTTACCCACAAATCACAAATACGTTATCCGAGCCGATTGTGACGGAGTCCCATTCATTATATTGATCCTTACCAATCTGATATTCTGAGTCATATGTCTCATGATCCTGGCTCCAACAATGTGAAAACAAGCCGTTGTGCTACAGGCTAAATCTTATGCACAATCTAGTAGTATTTGAAATGTGGACCAGTTTTCCAAATCACACATACGTTATCCGGGCCGACTGTGATGGTAGCTCACTACCCAACTGCAACCGCGACGTGGCTAAACTGAAATACTGAGTTCCATTGCGCATCATGCGACAGGTTCCCATACTGTAGCCTTGGCGACCAGCGCGTGGTTGAGTTTGGGAATCGTCTGCGGCCCAAAATGGCGTTTTTCGATGATGGCGCTTGCAGAGGCGGCCCAACATTGTGAGGAATTCTGAAACAAAAAAGGGAGAAGAATTTTAACCATATTTTAAGAATATATATATTGATGCAAGTTTTATATAAATATATTTGATATAGAAATGGTATTTGAAAATTCAATTTAAGCTCACTAGGTTATTGTTATTCCGTATTCGGGTAACATTATTATGTCCGAAACTTGTCAATGAGGCTCCCTGTTTTGAATCATACTAAAAATAAGTCAAAATCGGTAAGTTGTTGTTTTTCTTTTAAAGGTTCATATATAGTTGGGGTCCAATACTGATAATAAAACTAGGGATAAACAAAACCCCCGATACTTTTTTTTCAATAAATAACTCACCTTTTCTGAGACGCCTGTTAAAGCCAGCGTAAATGATCGGGTTAAAGGCGCTATTGGCATCCGACAGAAATGTCGCTGCGTACTGGAATTTCGGGTACCAGTCCGGTAACTAGAAACAATGATATGATACTATATAAACATCAATTTAGAATATAATTATAATTCGTAATAAATAACTATAAATCAAATGATAATATAATAACAATATAGTTTAACTTTTTCTACAAGAAACACGATTTAGAACCATATAAAATGGTGTTGGAATGAAAAATAGGATTTTGAGATAACAATATATTTGAATATGTTCTATATTTGAGCAACCTCTTAATACATCCCACTCGGCAAGACGTCCACGGACGTTGAGCGGACGCCCTACTTTGGGCCCGTATGAAAGTTTTCCGGACGTCCTTATTCGTCGCGGACGTATAAAAGACGTTGCATCGACGTCGCGTCCGAATCGGACGTATAAGTTACGTTCTATGGACGCCGGGACGAAAAAGGGCGTCCGGAAGACTTTCATACGGGCCCAAAGTAGGTCGTCCTCTCGACGTCACGACCGATTGCGACGTACTATGGACGACCCTTGTGGGATGTAGGAGGTAATGTTAGGGACATTTTATTAAACGTTGATGTGCCAAATCGAAAGTAAGATCATATATCTATTTTCAAATGCTACAAATTTAGGCAACGCAATTAGTTGAATCAGGACAATCAAAATGTCACAAAGGTGGATGGAGAGGATAGTAGACATTCAAAGTTAGACAGCAGACGATTGCACTTAGACAACTGTATTAGCTGAACAAATGTCAATGCTCGCACATAAGATGATGTGATATCTTGAGCAAATACAACAACCATAAAAGCGTCTTTGGTCCCACCAAACTAAATACAGTAAAATAGAGCCCGGAGCAAAAGTTCATTAGCCTTTCTTTTATAAAAGTAGCCGACCGCAAAAGTGAGTTGATCAATAATCTGCGTTTTGTGATAAAATGTAATTGTTGGATGAGTTTGGTTTTGGATGTTTTGTCATTATACCCACCCGCGGGGTATCCTTCTTTTTAGATTGACCTCACTTTTTAGATTGACCTCACACCAACTACAAGACTTAAGGGGCACTTAATTAGTTCCTGAGTGAAAAGACGGTATCCGTTCAAAATAACCCCGGTAAAAAAACGGTCAAAATGGCCCCAATTTTGCCTACAATGATCAACATGGCCCGTCAAAATGACCCCAGTGCAGTTAAATTGTGAATGTGCCGTTATACATGTATGTCTTTTCTAAAATAACACATTGAAACTTCCTTGAAACCAGCCTCAAACCAACTTAAAACTAGTTTCAAGGTTAGTTTGATCAATGTTGCCAAACGCTTCTCTAGACGTTGCACTCGTCTGCTTATGCTGTGCGCTCCGGAATTCGGCGAAAAGAACCGAAATGACGAAAGACACTCGAAAACGTATACCCACCCACACCCTTAGGAATAATCACTTAAGGTTAAACACAAAAATCGTTAAACACGCGATAAGGAGAAGAATTCAATGAGAAGTCAGAAGCGCGTACTTGAGACTTCAGAGACATGTTTGAACTCACTTGTTGATGCTGGGCGGTCCGGAATTCGGCGAAAAGAACGGAAATGACGAAAGGCATCCAGCTGACGATGAACACAGAGAGGACGGCGAGGAGCATGAGCACAACCTTCGAAAACAACATATTAGTATTAATAAGTGTATTAAAGATATGGGAATTAAAGATAAGGGAATTAAAGATAAGGGAATTAAAGATAAAGGAATTAAAGATTTGGAGCCCAAAAGTGTGTTCACGAAAACAAATAAGCCCGAGAAACAAAACTTGAAAATCAAAAAATCGAAAGCCACATTTGTATAAAAACATAGCAGAAGGGGAAAAATTATCCCTTCTGTTCATACAAAAGTTGTTTTTTTATTATTAACGGGCTTTTTGGCGTGAACGCGGCTTGACAATAGAAATAATCGAAACGAAGAAGACAAAGAGGACGGTGATGAACATTAAGACAACTTGCGAAATAGAGAAAATAAAAAATAAAATTATTTAGTGTATAGGGGAATGATTCATCATTTTACCTAGCAAAACTAAGAATAGAGTCAATAAAAAAAATTTGCTTGATTAAGAATATGATTTTGACATGAATTCCTTTCGGAAACTCAACAGTTAAAACTAATATTCAAAAAGCGTGAAGTGCGTTTAAAAAAAAAATGGGAGAGTTTACAGTCTTGAGTACATCATATTACCTAACAACATTAAGACTCCAAGTCAATATGGAAGATGTGTTTTAATTCGGGTACATGTGTTTTAATTTTGAAAAGCTCAGTCACCATTTTACTGGGAAATAATCATCAATCGAGAAACAAAATAATAAATGAAATTTATATTTTGTTGGGCGATATAAATCGGGTAAACACGCAATTTTACTTTGGCTGGCGCGAAATTCCTATATTGCACTATAGAAAGTGATAAAGAAACACTTCATTCTGCTCTTTTTGGAAGATGAATCAATTCATTAGTCTATCGTCGAATTAGGTAGGTGCTGTGGAATACATTTTTAATTATTTTTCCGTTAAATTTTCATTTTGCGTTTATAATTTTTCTACAATGTTCTAGCAACAGCTAACCACAATATTCAATACCCGAGTCATTAAAAATCATACAAGAAACAATTAACCCTCATTCATTACGAAGCGAAACATCATATTTCTTATTAGTATCATAACCACGCAAGTTGATAAGCAAATGAGATCATATTTTGCCCTTTTGCCTCTTCCTTATTATCTCATTAATGTATCCGTGCATGTGGAGGCCAGGAAGTGTCAAAATACCTACAGCACCCAACGAGGTGTTCCTCAAAAGTGCCGATTTTTTATTTTTCAGAACATGGGTGTTCCTTCCGTGATTATAGTTAGAGTAGGGGTGGGAAAGGGGCTAAATGCCAGCAGAAAAATACCCAAAGAGATGTCCCTGAAAGTTTCGATTTTTTATTTTTAATAAAGGTGTTCTTCTCATGATTCTAGCGAATTTCTTTTATTTCCATTTTGGAAACGAGGTCATGGGATGCCCTTTACTGGCAGAAAAAAAAACAACTAAACAAGAGGGTGTTTTCTACTACTCAAATTACCTTTTTCATTTTCCGTTGTTGCGCTATAATGACGGTCGTGATACATTCGCCCGGTAATTCCTTGGACCAGAGCGTGTACATGACAAACGTGTAGGCCAGAGTCATTATAACACAGGGCACAAAATACAACGCTATAGTAACCACCACATAATACATCTTGCGACTTGGATACCACGATTGTGACGTATCCACACCCGTTGCTATGGAGGTTTCCATGGTAACACTATCGGTTGCTAAGGGCCAATCGTCTTGACACCAAATCTCCACGTGGTCCGCCCATTCGCGTTTGAATTGTTTGCGATGTATTAGAAGCGGTATTGAGACTATAGTCGCGATAATCCAAATTGAGATAATGAAGAGTTTGTAGCGTTTCTTTGTGACACGTGATTTGATTGCGAATACAATGCCGAAAAAGCGGTCGCAGGCGATCATTGTGAGGGTGAGGGTGCTTGCGATAAGGGAGAGAACTGAAAAAGGAAAAAAAAGTATCTTATAATATTTCATAAATACAAGTGAATTATGTAGAATTGGGTAAAATGGCATTGTCGCGTCGACTTACGTCATTGTCATAAATACTTAAGAACAACGTCATCTAATGACACAAACGTTACGTTAAATATTCAACGTAATTTCGACGTTTCTATGACGTCACTGAGATATTTTCATGACCTTTTGTTTAGACAATGACTTGATGACTCGTTTGTTATTGAAGCTATGTCATATTAACATGATGGCCGTTGTTACGTAACACGCTAGCAACGTAATTTTAATGCCATATTTGCGTTGATCTACAGAAACTCAAAAGCAATGTTGAAAAACAATCATGATTAAAAGCAAAGGGTGTTTTGCCGGGGC
>LQRL01061918.1:0-12517 GCA_001703475.1 Hydroides elegans | reverse complement strand
GGGGGGGGGGGTGGGGCGGTTGTGTTTTAGCCGAGAGGCTTTTGTCCTGGAATCGCAAAGTTGAATTCGATAAATACAAATTAATTAAATGTACTACATATGACATGTATAGAAATTTGAAATCTAATGCAACACAAATCTAATCTCAGTGCAAAAAAAATAGTTTTAACCTCTATGCACGGACCCTGTCACTTGTAGTATTGTACAATGTTATTAAGTTTATCTAAAAATGGATTAATAATTCAAGTAAGATGCTATGCGGCCTCTGGGTCTCTACAAGGTGATATATTCCGTCGGGATGAATAAAAGGACAATAAAAGGGTTATTCTTGTTAGAATGATGCGTTGAAAGCATTAAAGGCGCTGTAAAACAGAATTATCCAAAGTCAGATAGAGGATAACTAACACTTTCGAGTGGACACGACAAACATCGCGAACCGGAGCCGAGAGATTATTGTCATGTCCGCGAGAAAGTGTTAGTAATCGAATATAACTCAAGAGCTGAACTTTTTACGGAAGTGCTATGCCTACATGTATATGCAGCCAATTGAAGACAATGAACTTAAAGTAAGCAAATTCAGTAAGCCTTTTTAGAAAAAAAATATTTGCATAATTTTAACAGATTCATTTTCGACAGAACCTTGATTATCAATTGAACTGTGAAATATGAAATGAATATAAACACAATCAATTTATAATCTCGAATTATATAAGTATGAATTTATCAACTTTACGGGATACGCTCACCTCCTAACTCCGCGCTTGGCCCATTTTATTGTACATCATAGGCTGCATTTACACGAGAGCAAACTTGCCTTCAACCCAAGCTTCAAACCAACTAAGGTCAATGCGGCGATCATTATAATTTATTTTGGTTTGAAGCGGTTTTTAGCTATCCTTCAAACCAGCCTTTAAACCAGCCTTCAAACCAAAACCATGTATGCGCAATGCCTTGCATTGAACACAATTTGGTTCGAAGTTGGTTTAAAAGTCGTTTGAAGTGGTTTGAAGCCGATAAGAATAAATGATTCTAAGAAATGAAAAATTAAGTGCCGCATTGACCTTAGTTGGTTTGAAGCTTGGTTTGAAGGCTTGCTTGCTCCCGTGTAAATACACCCATAGCAGTAATGACCAAATCTGATATCTTGATTAAATGACAGTACAAGACATACAATAGTATTCACCTCGCTATAACGTCTCTTTTATCACTTTTGATAATGAACCACAGAGTTATTTCATTTACTGCTATACATATTTTCAACAAAAAAAGGAAATATAATATGGGTGAAACTCTATTTAGAGGAATCTTTATAAAGAAAAATGAATTTTAATTTTTGAAAATATTTTTTTTTCATCATGATTTTCTGCCAAATTGATGTTTTTTAAAGGTCAAATTTCTAAATTGATTCAATCAATTTCATATTTCTTTTCATGCAACGATGATTATCATGTATTTTTTCTCCATAATTCCTTGCTATTTTTTTTAAATTTCTAATCACACGAACTTTGGTTTGAGCTCTTGATAGCGATTGAAAAAAAAAAAAGAATTAAATAAACTTTTAAAACCGTTTATGTTACTCAATTGATCCTACGAAAAAGTTATATGTTTTGTACGTTCGATCAATTTCAAGCTATAATTTATATAACATAAAAGAGCCGAAGGGACGATAATGTATATTTTGGCACAATTAATAGGAGCCAAACGGGGAGGTGCCCGCTGCGTCATCCCCTTTAAACCCGCACCTGCACGCATAAGGATGTGTTTATTACTTTCCATATAACCCAGCAACAATATATATAAACTCATTCATATGCAGGCGTGGGTTAAACATAACACTTCAAATTCGATGTAAAACTATAGAAAACGTTCAATCTTAAGATGAGCAGAGGTGAAAAATATCGGTCCAGTTTGGTAACTGAACGGGTTTCGTACACTATCATGATTCAAGATTCAAGATACGCACCTTGAAAGAAGCTGTTGGTCGTACAAAAGAAGGCACCCAGTACCCATCCTTCAGTGACGTCATGCACCAAATGCACCCACATACACATCAGCGTCACAAGCAAATCCGCAATCCCCAGATTTAATATATACATATTGATCGTCGTATGCATACGCCGATGACGTAATATGGTAACGATGACTATCAAGTTTCCAAATAAGGAAATGAGGATGATGCAGGTATAAGTGAGGATTTTGAGAGTTAGTTCGAGAGTTGGGACTACTTTGAGTTCGAGCGGGTACGGGAAGTATTTGGTGTCGAAGTCATAGTAGTAACTGTAGGTGTAGTTATAGTCCGGGTAGGAGGCGTTCGATGTGTCGTTCATCTTTGTGCTGAGAAGGTTAGTTAGTTCATAGTTATAGTTAGTTCATCGTCGGGTTCATTCCTGGGTTCATTGCTTTGTTCCATGTTGGGTTCATTCTCGGGTTCAGTGTCGCGTTCATTGTTGGGTTCATTGTTATGACGTATTTATCCGCTTAAGCACAGCTTGTTGGGTGTCCTGGCCTACAAAACAAAGAGGCATAAATAGATAAAGTGTTGTATGATGGTTAACTAAAATCGAAGAAATTCCATGAATATATATTAGTTGTTGTCTTAGGTATTCGCTATCATCTAGGACGTCATTTAAACATTCTCACTTTTGGAAAGTAAAGTAAATGGTTATTGCTCTTAATAAAAGACCAAACTACGGAAACTGTACCATATTAGTAATATGGTTTAGTTTTCGTAGTAAAGCGTAATTTCCTGTGCGTGATTTACACGTTTTATTTCAGTTTAGTTGATAAAGAGTGTAAAACTTATGACTAATTATCTTGCTCTGTGACCAAGCACGACTAATAAGTCGCTCGACAAATAGTTTAGGCAGTAATTGATAAAAAACTATTTTCCTTTTTGTCTGAAAACAATAACGATTTAAAAACAATTGGATGTGTCAATTTCATTTATACTAGAATATTTATTTAAACGCGAAAATTGTAATAAAACGATAACTAGGATGATAAATGGGTGATAATATTGCAATTAGTAATGGCATTATCGGAATTGTGCATTCACATTACAAAACGATACCACGTTTTAAAACCAGTTACACATGACGTCGTTGGAACAGATATCAAACTTAATTACGTTATTAGAAGGGCACCCCACGAAAGTGTTTAAATCATACCTATTGAAACAATGGGATCATACCTATTGAAACAATGAAATATGTCTATATAATAAATAACGGAATTACGAAAATAATTTTTACAAAAAGGTGTTCCCATCGTTGTAGATATATGAGCTCATTTCGCTCATCTAGATAGCTAGAAAGTGAAGAGGATCACCTTTTAAGAAAAATTAAGATTGAATTTCTTGCCAATACGACCGGTTTTCAATTACATTGCAATGTGGCATGACAAGCTATATATCTCTTAATGACATCATTATCGAAATTTCAAATAAAGTCGATAACAATCACAAAATGTTGAAAAAGGAGTTCCTCAAGTTCTTGCAACTAGAGTGAATTTGTGGAAGTTTGTAGATACAACAATTTTGAAAAGGAACATCTTTTGTGAGGAACACCTCGTGGGGATGCTCTACGTTATTATACTTTAATATAATAAATTTGTTGTTGACATTTTAAGTACAATAGACACATCGTGATCGTGTCGGGTGATTTGCAGTTTCTATTTTTATTTTGTTGTGATTTGCATGTTTTTAACATTTTCATTGAGCTGATACAGAGTGTTAAACCAAAAACTCTACACTATTATCTTGTTCTGTGGCCACGCATGACTAATAAGACCCTCGACGAATCGTTTAGACAAGTCATTAATAATTTTGTTTTCTTTTTGAAAACAATATCAATTGAACAACAATTGAATGCGCCAATTTGTTTTATACTCGATTATCTATTAAATGCAAAGATAGAACTAAAACAATAACTAAGATGATAAATGGGTGCTAATATTGCAATTATTGATGTTATTATCATAAATGTACATTGATACTACAAAACGATACCACGTTATAAAATCATTTAAACATCATTTGTAGTAAGGTTGTTGAAAAGCCAATCATGAGATGTTTTTCAAAGCTATGTTTTCAAAATTGATATACAAATCAATATAAATTACTCTACAAATAAAATTCTAAGCATTTTCTTACTATCGGAGTTTTTTAGGTACAGCTTTCAAATATATATTGTTTCATCATTTTAAAATAATATTTGAATTTTGTTTTTGCATTTTCATTCAGTATAAAACGATACTCATATAGAATCGTCCAACGACTGTCATTCCCATACATCGATATTATATGGCCATGATTTGTAACATGAAAGCGAAAAGGTTAATTAAATGTCAAAATAATATAATTATACAAAACATATAAAACAACAAACGTTGAACTCGGACAGCCTGATTATTTGATTGCTACTACATGCATTGGGTGTTAGCCTTTCACCTAGATGGCACTTAATTCACAAAATACCAAAACGAAAAAGTGGAGCAACATTTCAGACACGTCTTCTATGAGAAGGAAATTACGGGGTTACAAAGAAAGACGAATGGGGAATCAAAAAAGCTTAGCTGAGTGGGGGTATACCGTGTCATATCGCTGCGATGCATGTGAAATGTGTGGACTCATTTTGGGTACTGTTAATGAACAAAGAGTGCATAAACCATGTTCAGAGTTTGTTTTCTTCTAACAGTACCCGTCTATAATTGCAATGACAATTATGCCAATGATGACGTCATTGCAAAATGCACACACACCGTCAAAATGATTCTCGAGTCTGTTTTCAAACGTATATGTACATGAATGCGAGCGCCGGCGGCGTAAGCCAAATTCGGACAGGCATTCTATAATACATCTTCTGAAAAATTAAATATAAACGATTAAATCATGGCGCGTGTATAGTATTGAATGATTGACCAAACACGACGTTAGTGTAAGTACCCGCTCGATCTACCGCTAAAATGAATTAAAATGCAACTCGTCCGCTTTGATAAAAAAAATGACAATTTCGCATTTAACTCCCCGTCCAGAGAACAAACCAACTCATGCCTATACGGATTCACTCTTCAAGATTACTCTCTTCATAAAAGATCCAAAACCAAATGGCAAGAAAAAAAAAAGAAAAGAAAAAAAAACGACAGGAACATCCAATGCATCTTATTTTGTTATCTAAAAGGGGTTAAGAAATTAGGTTACTATCAAAGCTTAGCTATATTCTTGTTCAGATGAAGACCTTCAGTGCTTTGGATAGTGTTCTACGACAACCAAAGCCCGTAAAATCGCTATATATTTGGCACCGTAATGCATGGTTGTAGAACACCTAGAGAGCCATCAATATAAAAAGGCCATAATTTACGATTACATTTTATTGCGAAATCAATGTTTCACTTTCATCTAAGAGCGAATTCTAAACTTAAGGTTACTAAACTAGAGGTGACTACACATATATAAGGACCATTCAAAAGACCCAACCAATAAATGACAATATTTTTGATATAACGAAAAACGATGAAATGGGTTGATTATATGTTGTTTTCTTTCTTTTATCTTCAAATGAAATGACTTAATTACACCCGTTAACCTAAATGCATTTGAATTGATATATTGACAATGTGTTGTTGCTAATAACACATCAAATATGTGATTGTCGGGTCTAATAGTTTTGCAGCATGTTTATCTGACATGTCCTTGCTTCCAAAACAGAATGTGTTGCTATTAATTAACAGGCATAGAGTTTAATAAAACACCTCCCGTTGAAGCAATCCCTTTAATTGTTATAATTCAACGCGTCCAAATCACAAGTCTTTTGTTTTAGAGCAGAACCGGTGTATAGCAATAGATGACCGATAAACACAAAAATCTTGTTTTCATTGAAAGAAGAATCAGGTGATGTTAGTTCAGGAGCGACGCCCCCTGTCCTGTCTTATGTGTGATATAAAAAAAAAATAGGCGCCCCCGTTCGCTCTAATATGAAGAGTGCCCCACGAGGTGTTCCTCAAAAAAGGTGTTCCTTTTCAAAATTGATCTAGCAGCAAACTAACAAAAATCGCCGGCTAACTACAAGAATTTAAGGAATTCTTTAAGAACACCATTTTCATTAAATTTGTATTTTTTTACCAATCCATTTGAACATTGTATCTTATTGTCATTAAGATAAATATAGCTAAGCGTACTACGTACATTGTTATGTATTGAAAAAATTGTAGTTTATGCAAGAATTTCGATTTTCATTTTTCACAAAGGGTGTTCCCATTCCGATTCTAGTCACCTAGATGCGCGAGATTTGGTCAGCTAGCTACCAAAATAGACCTTTTGCAAAACATAATCAACAAAACTTGATAATTGTTTGCATATTTCAATGTTTTGATTGCTTTCAGCCTAAAATTAACACTTTTCAAAAATCAGGTCATGGGATGCCCTTCTAATATGTTTTACCAAAATATAAATGGGCGCCCCCGTTTGCCCTTATTTGTTATTTAAATAAGTTTTTGCTAATGGGTGTTAAATTAGATAAATTAAATGTGAAATCACAAAAAAGTTATGGTCCCTGCGCAATGTGATAATCACTCATTGAAATCTCTGATAAACACCAGCAAATGCATTTTTATTTTGTCCAGTTTTTTTATATAAACATTAATACATGTATAAGAACTGATTATAATGAGACAACTTTCGTGTATTAAATTTGCATCCTGTCACACAAAGTGAAAAGTAGTAAAGAATATTCGAGAATTTAAATATGTTGGGTACAGGATGAAAATTGCTTTAAAACGGAATTATATTAGACTACTGCTACAAATGTACAAGATTCCTTGGCTAAGACTGATTAAGTGTTGAATTGAGATGATGGTGATAGGATATGGCCAATCATTAACACGTTTATAAACACGGAGTTGTTTATTTCTGTCCGATTTATGCCAACTAGGCAAGGAAGGTAGCAAAGTAGAGGGGCACTCAACAATTTACTTTTTTTGATTTGCATCAAAATGGTTATTCTTAAGTTGCAAGCAAGAAAGCCAGAAAAGCTATTGCAAGCAAATATAAAATTTCCTACCAGACTAAAGATTTCAATAAATCAAAGGTTTATAAGGTTATTCTCTCACAGATTCATTAACATACACTAAATTTAGAAAAAAAATCTGCATTGGTTGATATATTTACAAACGTAATCCTACATTTAAATAATCGTTTTGAAAAAAAAATTCTTTGTTATGTTCTGAAAAAGTAAGTTGCAGGCAAGGAAGAGCTGCTGCAAGAATAAACATTTACCCGAATAAATAGTTGAGTACCCTCGAAAGTAAGGTGAGGTAGTAGCATAGTGCTTGGAATCACTTTCAGTCTTAATAGACCAGGCGTGATGATTTGCTTAACCTGGGTTCATTTTTATGTCAATACCAAATCATAGATACATTGTAGCGCGCGTTTCAAATTTGAAAACAACCTTTTTTTAATCAAATGAATTAAAACCCCTATTTAGACTATTACCTAACCACATTGGAAGTATTTTCTCGTCTTTTTCATATCTTTGCTTTTCAAAAAATCATCTACAGCTCTAATATTTGTTTTAAAACTTTTATAATATGATTTGCTTTCAAAGGTTCTCATCATTAGTTTAATTTTGTAACTGAACATATCAGAGAGTAAATGGACAGGATAGTTGAGACCATTAATTAATTGCATAACAGACAAATATTTCAAAGAATCGTTTCACAGACATATTAATGCTAGCATCAATTAGGTATTCTTATTATGAAAGGAATGAAACAATTCAGTGGCCTGGAATCTAAATTAAATTCCTAAATTCCTGGGTTCATTATTATATTGCATTTCTGCAACCCATATCACAATCCGATTCTAGGAAATGTAGATTGAAAGATGACATCATATAATGACAGCTATCTTATTACTAATAAGCAACAGTATTATTTTTTCAATATAAAACATACACTTAAACATTAATTTTGTATTTGATTTAATTAAATTTTAAAGCTTTGTATGTCTTGCCAAGTCAGATGAAATGACAATTCAAAAAAAAAAAAAAACTGACATTGCAGTTCGATCTTGTCGTGATACGTTTTTGGACTCTATGGGTTTGGGTCATACATGTATAAAGTTGAGGTGTCCGCCCGTCCGACCGTCTGTCTTTAGTCGCAAAGCTAGAACTTTTGATTGAAGGGTCATAGATACTCTACACTGACTCTAGGTTATACAAGACTACATGTAGATCTCAAGGACTCTAGATTATAGACTCTATGGAACAGCCACGATATGTACATGTAAATGTGCCTATAAGTGATTTCGACTGCATTTGGCAAATTGTCGATTGAATGTGGCAAAAACGCTAATTATATACATATATTTGTTTCAGAATTTGATGAGCATGAACGAACCAAATATTTTGAAGAATTGAGGTCCATAGAGAAATGAAAATATGTTGATGTGTAGATATGCTTTTAGGTAAGTAGACACAATTGGATTATCCAGATGTGATAAAAACATGGGCTAAAATGTTTATATTATCACACTAAATTACATACCCTTACAAATAGGGGGATTGGTAACGGTATATGTTTGGGGCATGTTCGTGTTATGTGTTAAAGAACATTGATTTTGTTTTACGATCCTAGAAAAGTCTGAAGGAAGATTAATATAATTTCGACGTACTGATGTAACATAACATCAGAACCACTTTTAATATTGGAGCATATTTTATATTCACCTGATTCATCATCCGCCCTCTAGCAACGTTTATCTATTTAGTAAAGGTTTTCAATACAGTTGTCCATACAACGGCTCTTTAATACAAAAGTATCGGTGTACGAAGCAACCATTTTAATGTCATTCTTCATCGCGATGTTTCATGGACTTCTACGTTCTACGGGATAAAATAGACCATCTGACAATCTTACATATGAACCTGATTGTGAACGTGCTTTGGACGTTGCAAAACGTATTGCCTAGCTGTTATGGGCAGGAACTCTGTTTGTTCATAGTATTTCATTTTGAACCTGAGTAGTTGAACAAATAAGAAAAAGAGCATTTAAGTTTCTATATAGATGGGTATTACGCCCATAGAATGTAATATTCAGCTTTTTTTGGCCTTTTGACTATTCAAGTCTTAACTGCCAGTGTTCTTGAAATTTGTTTTTTTTTAACACAATATATCACTATATTATAATTGAGATTCTTTTTGAATGTGCGTCAGTTCAAATATTTTTTTCTGGTCCTGCTGATAGTAAAAAAAATCAATTATATACTATAGAAATATAGAAAATATAGAAAATATTGTGGTTGCTGTATCCACGCCATGTCTATATCTAAACCACAAAACAAAACCAGATTTACATTGGGAACCAATATACAATGTAGGAATTAATTCACCTTTAGTATGAACTGCCGTGAGCGATTCATATTCATTAGATGCATCTCCTATATAGACCCATGTATTTTAGAGGGGCACTCAACGATTTATGTCCTAAATTTGATCTCAATCTATTCATTGTTTAGCGGAAGAGGTTTGGATATTTTTGAAATAAGTTTAATAGGCTGATTTGCACTAAAAGGTTTTTTTTTGCAAAATGTTCATTCTGAAGTTACAAGCAAGAAACTCAGAAATGCTACTGCAAGTAAATATACAATCTCCTACCAGAATAAAAATTTCAATAAATCAAATATGTATTAGGTTATTCTCTCACAGAATTCGTTTACAAAGACTAAATTCAGATTCATCTGTATTTGTTAATATATCTACAAACATAATCTTAAAGTAAAATAATCGTTTCGAAAAAATAAATCTGTGTTCTGTTCTGAAAAAGTGGCAAGCAATGAAGAGCTGCTGCAAGAATAAACATTTTTCCCGAATAAATCGTTGAGTATCCTTGATCTACGATACAGACCCATTTATTTCTAAAACCCCGCAATATGTCAGATGCAGTCATTTTCAATTTGTCACTGCTAATAAATGTTCAATAAGAGCGTTGCGCATTCTCTTTAGAAAATACAATTAAGTCTACTCAATTCAGACATAATCATGACGTCAGTTCGATTCGTTCCATTTATATTTTTCTCGTCAAGTTTCATAAATCATTGTGAATAGAAAATGTAAACTTGTGTCCAAAAATGGTTTTATTTGAATGGGTGGAAAAATGGTCATTTATCAAAGCTTTTTTCGATATTTTTGCAAAATGCTCATAAATTGTTTATGTCATATTACTGATGGATTAAAGCTTTTATCGTTTTCTAACCGGGTTAACCGAACTACTAAATAGGAATATAAAAGTCTTTAACAGGGACATAGCCCCCGAAATTAATACTATTTTTTCATCCAACCACACAATTTCAACATAGAACCACACTACCATCGGTTAGCCACGTTTCAATGCGTGGTATTAGAACACGACGTTTTTTTAAAGGAAAATGACGTCAAGGAAGGTTCATATATGGGCCGATGACAACGTCTTTCTATATAAAATGTTCAGAATAAAACCGAGACCGGTTATTCATTTTGTTAATGATCAAATCATATATGATAAGCGTGAGCTATTAGAACTCTTTTAAAAAGTCTGTACAAAATGAAATTATCGCCGTTAAATTTTCGCGCTAAAATATTAAATATTTGAAAGTATTATGTGTAAATGATTGTTTTATATTGTATGTTTGTTTATAAATGAACAATTGTTATGTTGTTAATCATGTGTGAAAGTTTGGTTGCATTACAACAAATGGTTTCATAGATATTGCATAATTTGTGAAAATCGCCGTGATTTTTACTTAAAGTTCAATATCAAAGCAACCATTAGAAATAATGCAACCAAACTTTGACACAAGATAACCAACACATTAATGTTTCACATAGTAATACACAAACAGTTTAAAACAATCGTTTAAACATGGTATTTTGAAATTTTAAATATTTAGGCGCGAAAATTTAACGGCGAAAAGTTCATTCTGTACAGAACTTAATGTATGCATAGAAGGTGTTGAAAATAGCGATTGAAATTAATAATAACTAGATAAAAAATATTCATTGCATGCTTAAAGTAAATTTCAAATATATGTAATGATGAAAGACAAGAATAGGAAAAATGAATGTTTAACCGTCAGCACATACGGCAGAGCGTTGAATGTTTATAAACAAGTTATTTTGGGCAAGCAGAATAAACAATAACATTTTTTAAATGAAAATCAAACCTTGCTATTAAGCAATAAAAATAATTCCATATCTTTAAATCATATACCGTTATTACCGGTATATAACCCGCACCAGCGTATAACCCACACCCCATGAAAATCACGAATTATGTTTAAGGATCCGATGTATAACCCGCACCGGTAAATAACCCGAAACCCGAATTTATATTTTTTTTTCAGAATGTTTAATTTATTAGTTAACCACATACTAAGGCCTTTAATATGTTGATATGATTGATATTCAAAATCGAGAAGTTTATGGTTATGAAATCGGTGTATTAACCGCACCGTTGTATAACCCGCATCCAGATGTCTTTTCATGCAAAATCGGTGTTTAACCCGCGGGCTATGCAGCCGTAATTACGGTATATTGAATTTTAGCATTCATTTAGGAAAAACTCAACTTTACCTTGTATTGGTATTATCTATAATATATCACCATTTCGAATGTCAGTTGATTTTTCCATATGGCTTAATTATCCTTTAGTATCTGGAGTAATGCTTTGATATCCGGATTGATTTACTTATTAAATTGATATCCTTTTTATTTTCGAAATACCTAATTGCTAATGAATAAGAGTAATTAAACATCGAGGTTTAATTTAATTTAAATTTCAATTGAATTGAACGTGAAATATTGATATATACACTTTGCTGTTTAACATCAATGAACATTTGTGTTTTAATGTCATTTAAATCTTAATTGATTTGAGCGTAAATTTGTGTAATATACACTTTTTGTATATCATCAATCATCTTAAACCGATCCATATAAAGTTTCAAATACCAACTCAACCTTATTTGAGCAATAACAAATATTCATTCATTACTATTACTCAAAAAATGAATATGCAATGTCTGTTCCTGCTTTACCCTCCCCGGTTCAAAGGCGCCAATGAGGAATGGTATTGCAGAGGAAGAGATAGTGAGAGAGAGAAATAGCTTTGCTCATCTTGAAGCTCCTCCGACTCTATATGGAAACCCTTTTGAATCGTTTCATAATCTATCTTGGTGTTTAATGTAATAGAATAAGAGTTGTGCATTTTAACATTACTAAATGTACAATATACTCGTTAGTTGGAATGTGAATGATAGGATACACATCGAGAACGTTATTTAGCTTTGGTAGCAATGGTTAAGTGGTTGTAGGATTTGTTTAAAAAAAACTTATTGAGGAATGGGATATTTTCCTCCTCACGAGCTGTTCCTCAAAATAGGTGTTTTCAACCGAGTCTAGGGTGTTACCCCCTGTTCGTTACCCCCCCCCCCGGCGGTCACCCCCTACCATTACCCCCCTCATAACAATCATCCCCGGCGACCATCCCC
>LQRL01061902.1:8393-19737 GCA_001703475.1 Hydroides elegans | reverse complement strand
GCCTAAGCACAGCTCCAATATGTGTTTGTTCCATGTGCCAAAAGAAAATAAAATCCATCGAGGGATAAGCGAGCACTCGTCCGTACAAACTACCATTAATTATAACGCTAAGTCCCCAAAATCACCATTTTTCAAAAAATCGCCAAAATTACAATTTTTGAGATTTTTCAAAAATAATACGCCTAAGCACAGCTCCAATATATGTTTATTCCATGTGCCAAAGGAAAACAAAATCCATCGAGGGATAAGCGAGCACTCGTCCGTACAAAGTAGTGCACCTAGGTGTCGACAGACGGACAGACGGACAGACGGACAGACGGACACACGGACAGACGGACATGGTTCATTGGTCTTATAATTCCATTGAACGTATAAAAAACTTGAAATTTTTTTGATAGCTCAATTATTTGTTGTAGTGACGGACGGACAGTACTGAATACTATAGTCCTCCGCTTCGCGCTAACGCGGCGGCGGAGGACCAATAACGATGTTTAGAGCTGTGTCTAAGCCATTTCAAGGTCACAAGCGCGACCATTATAGATGTGTCGATGCTACTCTTGGGTCCCGGAAGTTCAAGTAGAATGCGTGATTCAAAGCTCCCTTCAATACCTGACTTCCTACTAAATCATGTTTATTTTATAGCCCTCTAGATGATTATGGTTACTTTTATAATAACTATGATGCAATATAGCGTAAATATAGAATACTCAGATAAATTTTCTTTAATATATATTTTTCTTAATATAACCAATTATGCCGGTTCCTCTGACATGGTGAATGAAGACAGTGTCTGACACCAAGTTTTTTTTTACCGATAAACAATACATATTTCACTACATTCGTTTTTGTATTATATATTCACGTGTATACCAGTTATTTAATTAAAGGCGAGTACAATTTGCCTTCAAAACATTGGCGCCCATTTATTGTGAAATGGAGCCCTAAAATTTGGACCAGGGCGCCAAATGCGCCCTTCGATAATTTCTAAGAAAACCCCTGAATATACATTGTTGTATCAGCCTATTCAGGGGTGGAAATAAGATAATTTTTACCCTCGCCAGTCTGACGAGTGAGTCGAATTTCACACTCGTCAGCGAAGATTAACACTCGCCAGGAGGTGACAAAAAAATGAAAATCACTAAATTATGAGCTTCCTAATTTGGTTTACCTGTGAATAAAGTTATTTCAAAGGAAAAAATAAGCGAGCGCCGAAGGCGCCAGCAGATTAATTTTATCAAAGTATTTAAATCTTAAGATTTAATCAACAATTTCTGGAAATTAATGTCGAGTGAATTCAATTTCACACTCGCCAATCGAAAATGCCACTCGCCATGCCGAGTGTGGCGAGTGTTATTTCCACCCTGTTGTATTATATTTACATTGGGCACACTAATCTCATTAATACGATATAAAAACACCCGATAATGGAGTCAACTGATTTGTTTTCAAGGTAATAAATATTCAATAGCTTTATTATGTTATACATGTACCTTTGTAATTTAATACATCAGAATAAAGATTCATGTCTCCCGAGTTATATATGAAACTATGACTGATAAAGAAATAAGACGGAAATGAAGTCTCGAGTAACTCGTGTTAGATACAAAATTGGTAGGAACCAGATAAGGTAGAAATCAGTAGGGTTGACAAACATATCAATTAATAATAATTGTGGAATTGTGTCGACTTCACTTTCAACATAGGATTGTCTATTCATGAATATATGCTTTTACTATCTAACATAATTTTGAAACAAAACAAACAAGTATATTTATTGAGTTCGATTCTGCAGTGACAGAACATAGTTTCTATAATTACTGACACTTAAATATTAACAAATGTTGATGTATACTATTTGGTACATTAATCAGATGAGACATACTTTTGTAAAATAAAAGCAATCATTTTATGCTACTCACTTCCGTAGAATTATCACTGCTCGCCGATGCTTTGTATCTTCTGGTCTTATACAGTGTGTTATGTCATCGGCTGCATAGCCACTGAAAAATAAATATTTGAGAACTTTCATCAAAACAAAGAATATTATAGACTGCCACAAGAGTAAATTTGTTTTTCAGATATGTGCTATTGCGATCCTATATATTATGCTGTGAGGTTGAGTTATGTCTCACAGGTTTGTTTATATTTGCTTAATATTTACAAGTGGCTTATATTCATAATAACTTAAAAGTAATACCTGATAAGTGTTGCAGCACCCCTCGCCAAGGGAAGTCTTAATACTGGTTTCGAAACTCTGATTGGTTTAAACTGAAACTTGCAGCCGAATGACAGAGCACTATCACTGAGAAACGACACTGTGCATATTGGTCGCTCAAAGATTTGAGGTGGATCGATATGAGAAACAATACAACCACCAGGCAAATAATCATTAATAACAGCACTATTAAAAAAGTTGGTAGGAACCAGATTTGCTTCTTCAACAGGTTTAACAACCATATCCATTATCCATTGTGGAATCGGGTCGACTTCACCTTTGGCATATAACTTTTCATTTCCCATTCCTTTTTTATCGAGCTGAGCACCATATGTATATCCTTCACCGAAGAAATATTTCGACCTCAATGTTGATCTATCAACCGTATGATGTTTGAACATCCCTTGATCTGCCTGCTCACATACTTCGTCTATTTTTGACTCGATTTCTTTGCATTGTTTATCATCGAAAAGTTGGAACTGTTTGATTCCCTCTTCGACTCGACGAGTCTCCTTTTCTCTCTCTTCAGGAGAAAAAAAGTCATATTTCGATTTTGGTAAATATCTGTCTTCATCATCATCCGAGTACCTACTCCTATGACGCCGTGAGTCGCTTCGAGAACGACGGTATTCGGAAGAATGTCTCCTTGAACCTGAACCTCGAAACGATTCTGTCAAAACACTGGCCATGTTACCCGGAAGTTTATTTGTAAAATAAACACGGTTTTCAACAAAAAAATGGTTTAATTAGTTTTATTTGAGATGGTATTTATAAAAAAGAAAGTACATAAAATACTTTCGTTTTAAACATAAATGAATATTTGTCGCATATTTTTTCAATATGATGAATTATTAAACATAAATTTTATACATTATCATATCAAAAGTTAGTTTATCCACATTCTAAGAAAATGTTGAATGATGGAAGAAAAAAAGACAAATTAAAAAAAAAAAACACTGCCGCTTTTAAATACTTGATTATAAATATAAATGATGAATGTAATAACCTAGATGATATTTATATGATATATCGTTATCAATGTAATCATCATAAACAATCCTTATTCAACAACATCTAGAACGGCGGAAAAGTCGACGACTTTGTCCTCGACTTTACCAAGGCCTTTGACAAGCACATAATGGAAAAGCATTACCAATTAAAAATTACGAAAGGCACCCAACGACCAAAAGTTTAAAAATGGTTATTTTGAGCATAAAACATAATCAAACAATGTGATGTACAATTATTAATATAAAATGGATCCTTTTACTAAAAAGTGTCTATATCTTTGTAGATAGATGAGCTCATTTTGCTTATCTAGATAGCAAGAATATGGAGAGGAACACCTTTAATGGAAAACAAAAATGGACATTTCTGCATATAAAATTGGCTTTCAATAACATATGAATGTACCATGACTAGCTACATATATCTGAATAGAATTATTGTCAACATTTCAAATGATTTAATACAAAATAACAAATTATAGAAAAGATGTTACTCTAATTATTGTAGCCACAGAGCAATTATTAAAAGTTGGTAGATAGATATTTTTTTAAAAGGGAACACCTTTTTCAAGGAACACCTCGTGGGGTGTTCTTCAAATGAAGAGGGGAAAACAGTAAAGTGTAACTTATAAACTATCATTTGTACAGCAGAACAACGTTCTATGCCCTATACTTTCATATTTGTTTAATTAACGACCTTATCAATCGCATCAAATGTTCTGTTCGTTTGTTAATAAATGATTGTGTTTTGTTCCGCGAGACCATAAATAAGAAAATCAATACCGTTTTACAGCAAGATTTTAAAGCCCTAAAATCTTGAAAGCGCAATAGGTTGGTAAAATTAAATGCAGATGAGTTATTCGTCTTTAAATATCATCACTTCAAACAATAGATTAAACAACTTACCGTAAGAATGTCTCCAGCACTGTAAAAGCAAATAAAGGTTGAACTTGTTTTTAAAACATACAAAGATCTTGTCAATTTATAATACCATGATTACCAAAACCCCTCCACCCATTCAAATCACCACATTGGTGCTCATTTTATAACACTACACTACATGAAAAATTACTTTTCATCATTCCTAAGATCTTTTGAATGAAAATTGGTCTGAACTAATCTTATCAATTCTTACTTTTATATACCGCTGTTATGCTGACAATACCAGTTTTGCTTAAAGTATGAGGATTTGCTCAAAAGAAGGAAAACTAAAACCCTAAGTTCTTTCATTGAAATCAGTAGAGAGAAGATAGAGCAATTATAATCTAAGTTGAATGTCAACCCGAATTAAAATGAATCCATCGTTATTTCAATCACAACGAAATAAAAAAATGTATCCTCATTGGTTCTGGCGAGCAAGACTATACAAAGGGTGCATATTCTTTTAATTGCAATCAATAGGGAGAAGATGAAAACAATCGTGATTTATGTTGAAGGTCAACCCGTATTTAACCGAATCCATGGTTATTGCAATCACATATAAATCAAAATTAGATTCATGTATCATCCATGGCTCTGGCGAGCAATACTATACCAGTCACGGCAGCTTGTAAAAGCCTGTGTATTAATATCTTTCATTTTTAACGGAAAATCACATATTTTTTCAAGTGGTCTATATCTACAATGGAAGGATCCGCAGTATTAGCCCTTGTACATTTATCAAACAGACACATCTTTTATTTAAACACTAGTAATCTGCAGACTGAAAACTATAACCCCTTCCATTCACCGGCCTTTCTTATTTGCTTCTTGCATGCTTGGAACGAGTCATTGAGGTCTCATTTTCAAACAGCCACGCCGCTAAAGAACTAGCTTTACATGGAAACGCTCTGAATGATATGATTTGTAAATTTTATTAGTTATCTAGATATTCACGAACACGCAGAAATTTAGCTTAATTCATAAGATGTTTTTATATTGAATCTAATATACAGATTGTGTACTAGTA
The DNA here is from genome assembly GCA_001703475.1 of Hydroides elegans. NCBI lineage: Eukaryota > Metazoa > Annelida > Polychaeta > Sabellida > Serpulidae > Hydroides > Hydroides elegans. The sequence goes on along the minus strand of LQRL01061902.1, from coordinate 14,567 downwards.
TAATATACATATTTTTGGAAAGAGATAGTAAATGAATTCATTTTTCAACCTATTTATATAAAATAAGGATAAAACATCGTTTACATTTTTTTATAGATATAGCGGAAATTTGTTATCCATATTTGATATTACCGGACCATTTGTGTAAAACAACAATGAATTGATGAAAAAAAACGATACTGCGAAGTTTAAAAAGAAATACGCTTTTTATTGAAAAGAACATTTAGATGTGTCAAAAAATATTCACTGTTCTTTTTAAGCTTAACAAATTCCACCATCTAACCAAATTAATACAAATGCAGTGAACAAAAATTTAATCAATATTGTTTTACATTTGAGTTATACTATAATCAAATGCACCAATTTGAGATGTGGCCAATAGCAGTTCCAATTATAGTTAGATACTATTGCATTGTTTTATATTTCTTAAGTGTACACATGAACATATTATGAATAATATAATGATATATACGGGTGACAGGTAATAAATGTTTACCAATTACTATGGCAGGTCTTGAAATCTACTCAAAATACTATTCCTTAGATATATTTTTTCTCACTTACATGAAATTATTCAATTTATTCCTAGAGTAGAGTGACATACGGCATGACGTAATTGTTAAAACATACGTCACCCAGGCCCGTTTAATGCTGATTTCAAGCAAGTCTCCACCTCATATTTTAAAAGATACATAACAAACTACAAACCTAAAAACATCAAGTAACATGCGTTGAAACTGCTAATAAAGTAAATAATCCAAAACAAAGTTAGCAACTTAATTCCTAATCTTTTTAAATATAATACATGCAATCTTGTTCACTTTTAATCAATTATCAAATGATTTTACTATAACGTGTGCTTGTTTACAAGTTCCATTGTTCGTATGCCTTTGCGTGCTTACGTCCCAGTATTTCTATGCAAAATATTGCGTAACAATTGGGCTCGTGTTTATGACGCTTACATCTTTAAATATATTTTTTTGTAATGCGCAACAATTGTGTTTATTTGAATTCTAACATGATAAAATGTACTTTCATGTGTGGTTGGTGATTCATAACGAATTCAAATTGAAAACGGACATAAAAAAGAGAAAAAATAATAAGAGATATTTTATTTATTAGTAGTGAGTAGTTTTATTAATACTGTCGGGTCCAAACCAAATTATTGGAACAGTTTATTGTTGGCCCTTTTCGGGGATTTTTTATAAATTATTAAAAACAAAATTGACATAAAGATCCAATTATCTAGGAATATAAGCAATAATTCAATTCGTGACGAGTGAAATTTGTAATTTTTTTTGGGAAAGCAAAAAAAAGTTACACTCGAGCTTAACCCTCTTGAAACTATATTTTTGCTTCTCCTCTGAGAATTGACAGATTTCACTCGCCACTCATGAGATATTGTCATTATATGACAAACGTCAATATGTTTTTTTCATTCGGTCAAATTCACCAACAAATGTAGTCACGTCTTGATTTTCCAATCTTGAAATAAGATATGATTAATGAAAAAAAAAACAATTTCTTTGAGAAAGTAGTGTCGCATAACAATGAGCTCCGCATAAGTTTATATTCAGTGCATTGTTTCACTACATTCTTTCTACATCGTCATTTTTGTGTCATTGATATATTATATCAGAAAGATTTCCACAGCTATAAACTCGTTTATTGAATCGTGACTATGTTGATGCGTCTCTCATTCCAGTATGACAACGTTTCATGCTAAGGTCACTGCTGATTGAACGCCATTGATTGACCCGGTTTCCAAAGACTGAATAAACACACTTATCGATCAATTGTTCCCACTATATAAAGTGCTTTTACGATTAAGGTCATGTTTTAAATAGACCAATGGCATAACTCTATCCTGATTCTGTTTTATCTATGCTTATCTTGTATGGCAAAATATTGATGTCTAGTATAAATAGAATTAAATGTCTGCATTTCGGAGACAACAGGAGGCTTGTAAATATTTAATCGAGTCACGTATAAGTACATGAATATACAATCTTATATATTTTATGTGTGCAATAGAGTTTGTTATACCGATTTGACAAATAATTAATGTGCTTGGTCTGTTCTATTTAGGTCGTTTATCTAGCCTAATCGGCCCTCCTAATCTATTTAGTATCAAACGCCATTTTAAATACAGTGATTAGCAATTCAGATATCATTTTACACTCACAAGACATATATGGCTGAACAATTATTATTCAGTTGCATTTGACCTTCATTCACTTTTTAAAAATTATTTTGTTCTAAAGATTATGATACCGAATAGACTATGACACAGTTATTTATTATAAATACTGTTATCACAGTGTATCACAACTTCACTTAGAATTTTATTAATTCATTTTGAATATATATTTGTCGACGGAATTTTATTTGATTTCTTTCGATTAGTTCTTATACGCATATCATTTCTTTATATTGATTATGTTGTTAAAAGAATCGAAGCCAGTTTTGCTTGTTTTTACATTAGTTATTTTGGTTTCTGAACACTGAAGAACATACATAAATTAAAAACATGTACTTATTGTTTAGCCTGGACCCTAATACTTGATTTGACATAAATTGTAGAGAATCTTTTTCTGTGTGAATTCGATTGCATGTCCACGAAGAACTAAGAATTTATTTGAGACTAATTTAGATCATGAAACGTTCTTGTAGTATTTGTAGTAGTTGTGAAAGTGCTTTTATAATATTTTTGCAATTTTATCGAGTTATGCAATATTTGTAGGACTACCCATATATTCAAGCATTTGATATTTCTCATATAACCACAGTCACCGTATTATACGTAAGCTGATTAACGATTATTCGGAATGTGCAATTTTTGTAACAAAAGCATGTGAAAATTACGCTTGCAATTATAATAAGACACTTTCGCATAATTTATCGTGTTGTGCCATATTTATAGGACTACCCGTATATCCAAGCATTCGATATTTCTCATATAACCACGGTCAACGTAAAGTCGATTTATGATTAATTGGAATGTGCCTCTTTGTATCCTACACAAACACAATTTGGCGAAAGGTCAATTTTATGAAAAACGGGGCAACGTTTAATTAAAGAATTACCATTAACTTAATGCCAGGGACTTGCTCCTTGCCAAGAATCACTGTAGAATGTGGGATCGTTTGTCACATTAATCTTAATAACCATTTCATCATCTGTTTAGAAAAACATTTAGGTGTGTCTTGCTAAAACGTTTAGTCCATTTTTTACACACATTTTGATTAAAAGGAAACATATTTTAAAGAGTGAAATGGATATTCAGCATCTTCAGAATGGTAATATTGTTATTTGGCTGTTTCAAATTTTTCAAAAATCCACATTTTACAAATATAATGATTCTCAATGGGGCGAAACATAACAACGGCGATTTTGGCATGAACTTGCGGTTTTTGATAGCAATTACACCGGTTTTAGATTTTTGAAATACATGTCTGGTTCTGGTCTCTCGTGATTTTTGAATTTTTTTTTTCAATCAAAATATCAAATTTAACAATTTTAAGGAAATTTTTCACTAATAAAAGATATTATTATGATATGGTAAACTATCCACATTGAGCTGTATGAAGAGATTTTTAGCGCTGTAAATATCGAAAATGTCACAAATATAATTGTCATTACATCAAATATAAAATAGACTAACGTGATTCAATGACTTTAAATACTCTATCGGATATTATATCCAATGCTCAAATTTATCTCCTTTAAAAATAAATCTATTCAAACTATTATTTTATTTTATTTCATCGTTAATGCAAACGGACCGGTTCATTCTTTTTCATATACAGCGGTCTGGAGCTGTCGTTAAACAGAACAATTCGGTGGTGTCTTTTAACCATGGATTTACTACGCGTACCTATTTTCTTTACCAAATTTGGTTATAAAATTTCAAAATGTACAAAGACAGGTCCAGCACTTCATTATGAGCCCAATATCGAGTCTCTATGTCAAATCGCTCTCGATATGTCGACAAAAACAGTAAAATACCCTTTTTGGCGCATGCGTCCAGTAACCTGACCAAATAAAATAAAATATATCAACTGTGCATCTACAGGTAAAGCGCTTTAATTTTAGTCCAATTTCTGTCACCGTATTATAGGTAAGATCGATTAAAGATTTATTTGAATGTGCCTCTTTTTATCATTCAAAGACACAATTTGGCGAAAGGTTAATTTTACAAAAAATGGGACACCGTTAAGATAGAAAATTACCATTTAATTAATGCAATCCACTTGCCATGATTGACTGTAGAATGGGGAATTTTGTCACAATAACCTTTATAACTATGTTATTATCTTTTTAGGGAAAACAAATAAGTGCGTATCGCTAAAACGTTTAAAATACATGTTTTAAATACATTTTTAATTATATTTTGATTTCACTTTAATATCAGGTTAATTTGAGACCAATATCGACTCTCTGGGTCAATTCAATCTCGATGCATCACCAAAAAAAGTGTACAAATTATTTTTTTTGCGCATGGAGACCGGAAGTTGACAAAATAACGTTGAAAATACCAAAATACACTACCAAAGGTTCAGCACTTTTACTTGAGCTAAATATAAAGTCTTTAGGCCAATCTTCCCGAGATATGAGGTTAACATAGAAAAAATATGGACAGACACACTGATAATAGCACAGACGGACGGTCACAGAGACTATCACTCGAAATTAATAGTCCCTAATTGAGAGCAAACTTATGTACTTAGCCTATCAATTTTGTCATATTATTCAAAAGCTAAATATATCGTATTGGTTCTTTGAAAAGCACATGCTTGTAACTTTGAATTTGGTTTAGGAACAGAATAGTTGTGGCATAGAAGCGATCCGTTGTATCTAACACATCAAAATGAGCAATAATACATATTAAAAAGTAATAAAACATACGCAATATATAACTTCCAAAAATATACGTCTTTTTCTCAGTAAATATTTTGTATTTCCACATTCCTATAAGTTTTCAATTAATGAAACAATTGACCTTCCTGGATCAGTATTTATTTAGGTAAACTTCAAGAAATTCAAGAAATTTACTAGCATTAATTAAAAACCGTTTTCATTGTCTTCAGAACTGGCCTTGTGTCACTTGAGTTTCCATAGCGGATCCGTCGATGTAATGCTTCATCCCCCTTGTTCATCATATGTTCTTAAACCGTGGTGTTATGTTCTTGAGTTATTAGTTCTTAATTACAGTCTTAAATAGTCTTACACATCAACTTTGTTGTATTGTCATTCCTTTGGTCTTCTTAAAGTTTTGGTTCGTTTGAATAAGGTATTAGAGACTGATAATATCATATTTCAGAAGGAATCACCATTGATGAAAGTGAACTCGAAATAATAAAACATCTTAAAGAATGTATTCCTGTATTAACAAGCAAGCTTAGAAAAGGCGACTGTGGGCGGATCGGAATTATTGGCGGCTGTAGTGGTCACGAGGAGAGTGCGTATTATGGAGCAATGGCCGCTCAAAAGGTTGGAGCAGATCTAGCCTATACATTTTGTGCAAATGATGCAGCTATAAACTTACGATCACGTAGCCCTGATCTAACAGTTATTCCGGTTCTTGATTCTTCCAATCCAGTGATAGAAATTAAGCCATGGCTACGAAATATTCACACATTAGTGTTTGGTCCTGGTTTGGGAACCGATAAAAACATGATCCATAGCGCAAAGGACATATTGGTCGAGGCCATAAAATTAGAGATACCAGTCGTCATTGGAGGTCAGGCAATGTCAATTATAATGGACTCCCCTGAAATCATACACGGTTACAAGCGTTGCATATTAAGACTAAATGATGATGAATTCCAACTAGCTTATGACTCGATTGTTAGTGAAAAACATGAACATTCGGGCGTAAAACGAGCCAGATTCCACACTGACATCAGAGCCCATAATAATCAACAGACAGTGGATTTGGCTAAATCACTCGGAGGTGTGACCGTTATCAACGGTAATGTAATCACCAATGGTACCATCATTATTCAATGTAATGCTGGAAACGGTAACACAACATGCGAGCACAGCGGGGATGCACTCTCAGGATCACTAGGAACCTTTTTTTACTGGGCCACGAACGAAACACTACGAACAGAGAGTAAGATTCACAAAACCAAAAGAACGACTCTGGCAGCATACGGATCTGTTTTTATG
>LQRL01061889.1:0-10532 GCA_001703475.1 Hydroides elegans | reverse complement strand
TTGCCATGCTGAAAAACACTATGAATTTTTCCGGCCTCTCATTGGCTGTTGTGAATGGGGTGATTAATAATTGTTCAATAAGAGGCGCGCATAAATTCAACCTCTACTCATTTGCATGCGTGTCTCCAACGCCTGTTGAATAATCTCTCTTTATGTAATGAGTAACAGGATCCGCCTATAAATAGAAAGGCTCTCGTGCGGGAGAGGGAGCAGCTATATAAGCGCGCTGCTGCAATTACCGCATAATCAATATTGTGCTCGCAGCAGCACAGTGAGCATCCGTTACATTTTGTACTTTAGACTATTATATTAATGTTCAAAAATGAAACTACGATAATTCTGGCGTGCAAACGTAAAACATCGCAACTACATTTTCGTTGAAATTGAGTAAAGGGCATATCGGTTCTTAGAATATTGTTACCCATGTATAAGTCTAAAGTTAACCATTTATATACCCGTATAAGCCTATTTTTTTTATTTTTTATATGTGAATCGACACCTCAAGAAGATCGTAGATATGCACCCTATGAGTGCCCTCTAGTTTACTCTAAATCCGAAAACATTATAATTCGAACTCAAATGTACCCTTAAAATGGGGAGTTTCTGATTATCCCGGATATAACACGCACCCCGATTTTGGGTCCATAACGTTTTTTAACTTCAGCGAACAAAAATTGAAACGTAAAACTGTCCGAAATAAAGTTACTAACGACATCACATTTCGAATCAAGTACAGTGGACCCTCGTTAAACAATGATAAGACCAATTACTTATTTAACCCAACATATTTTGTTTCAACCCTCTTTAATTCTTCATAAACCTATCATTTATAGAGACCAGTGGACCCTGTCTAAACCGAGCATTAATAAAAATGAACAATTACTTTAACTGAACAAATTTTGTCTTACATGTAAAAATCTCTTTTTTCTCTCTCTCTTAAATTCTTATCACATAGACTGAAAACTTGATAAACTGAATAGCTGAATTCACCAGTTCAAATGTGTTCCGTTTAAAGGTGCGGACAGCGACCAGCGGAATTTCTGACACAAACGAAGGAACGGTATATAATATATGAAGATGATGGCACAGTGTCAGCATCAAGAATCGACTTGTGACCAGCTTCTCTGGGTTAAGCTATTGACCTGGGGTTTATGGGTCACAACAAAAATGGTTTTACTATTGACCGATACCCCTGATAGTTACTACCTGGTAGTTTGTTTGCATATGGGCCCGAACCGGGCTCAAGTCATGCCTTTAGATTACTCTTCAACACCCTTTTCGGATTCCCAATCTCACTCGCGGATTAAGCCACGCGCCAACTCACACCTTTCGATGCAGATCAACGGATTCAACACTTAAGAAAAAACAACAAACATATATATAAATGTATAGAAACCTCGATGTAAGCAAATAACAGCGAATACCGTCCCATATGTCGGCTCGCGACAAAGGCCCCGAAGCACTAGACGTTCGCATACACGTTCTAGCACATATCTCGACATATAGCATTCACAACACATGCGACACAAACCGTGGGAAAATGGCCCCGAAACTTCAACAAATTAGTCATTAAAAGGGGAGGAGAGAGACTATATGTATTTTTTTAAAGAGAAAACCCTGATTATAATGCATTTGTATATATTTTCAAGCATTTTTGGGTGCATGTGAATAGAAACTTTATCTATATCTCTTTGGGAAGACATGTGTTTGTGTGCGCGCTTAGCAATTAACTTTACAGGGCCAGTACTTTGCAATTATAATGAATATGCGTCATTACATTTTTTTCTATGTAAAACGAGAGAAGTTGGCCTTTTGAAACAAATTATCAAATTTCTTGTCGTCTCAAATATAATTACCTGATAATCATTTTCCTTCAAAATTGGTGTGATGTTTTTGCTTACGTTGCGTGAATAACATTGATTAACGCATATAATCAGCATTTCTATAGCTTCGACTTTTTAAATAAACAGTTCCCGCTGTGAAAATGAAAAGCTGAGATAAAACACTTTTCAATCATAGAACAATGGCACAACGAGGCCCTAGACAAGCCAAAAGCATGAGAACAATTCATTACCGACTTATTTACAGAAACAAACCAAAGCAGCTGATAATTACCATTTTGATCGGGAGTTAATTACAATTTGAATTAATTAGTATACAGTTCACATCAATTTCTGCTTAGTTAAACGCGACGTCTGAATCATTTGGAGTTAGGATAGGATGACAAGTTGGTTTAAGCAATTTGATATGGAGACCAAATATGAACTCTTACGTCTTTGAGATATTTGAAATTCTTTGATCAGACATTCTGGCTATAATTAAAGGGCTCGAGACATTTAAGTTTAGATAAATCTGATTTTAAACGTAAACACTTAAATAGTCCTCCTATCAACCAAAACTTGAATCGATAATACACAAATTTAGAAAATAAGACTGAAATCCAAGTCCTTAAATTTCAAAACCATTTTTTAGAACGAAAACGACTCGTTGGCATAGGGAAGTATCAGTGTATTGAAATATATACATAATATACGATTTAATTAAAACATACGATTTTATATGAAACTTTATTCATGTTAAACATGACTTGTGATGACAAAAATACTATAATGTGATTGCGAAATATATTTGGCAAAATTGTAAATATGAAATTCCATTTAAACTGTTGTCATAGTACGTAACAACATTTTTTTCAGCAAAAGTAAAATAACGATTGGATTATCATTGGGAAAGCTACACATATGGAAATTGAATGAACATATTGAAAATATAAAGATGGGTCAGGTCGGAGTATGAAATTTCCGACCAGGTGGTCACCTAAATTATAAAATGTTATAAGAACGCCAAGTCAATAATGTATTTTAAAAGCTCTGAAATCCTTAGGACCAACCCCTAGATATATTTTATATACATGTATTGCAAAATATCAAAAACCGAAGCTATATAATCATGAAATAAAATACATTGTATTCTTCTACTAATACTGTTAAAGGCAACATTAAGATGCGTCCGAGTTAACGATATAAATTGAATATTTTTGAACATCGTCCAAGGACACTGCCACATTTTTTTCGTTGCTTACGAAACAAAAGGGTTGCCGTATATCAATAACATTTATAGATGAAATGTATCACAAAACAATATCACAATCAAGTAACGTAACCACAATCAAGAAATTATTCAATAATTATAGGAAAAACACATATCGATATACAGTGTTTAGGAACAAGTTGAGAATTCCATTTTTCATATCAGCATAATATGTCGGTACATAAGGTTTAATTCATGTGCAACTTAGCTTTTCCCAGTATTCAGTAACTTCATTATTATTTTCAAATATCAATAACTCGAGGCATATAATATTCAAAATATTGAAATAAAACCTTGTAGATCGTTGACTAGTAAATCACTTCAATATCCATGTATCACTGAACAACACAATTCATAGCAGCAACATAACCTAGCTTACAGTTCTAATTGTCCCACATAAATTAAATTTTAACTGTAAAGCTAGGGAGAATTCAAGCAAGTCTTTCGGTGATGATCACCTTCGTATGCGACAAGAGTCATTCGTTTTTCATACTGTTCTTTTTATTTGTAAAATCAATTGCACATTTCCCGATGGAAAATTCAGGCTCGTATATTATGCACCCTATCAGTGTAATAATATATTCATAATCGTTGCAGTTTCACCGGGGAGACCGAGTTTATTTACAGCAACATTTGTTTAGGTATGGAGCCAGCATTTGATAGAGCATTGCTTCGAAGTCAATTTCTTCACTTTTGACGCTGGAAAATAGCACATAACAATAAGACCTTAAACTCTAGGGAGCTACGCATCAGAAGATATAAAACCTAAGTAAAACACCATTTATTTACGGCAGCATTTCTCTCTCAATGACCCAGGTTACAAGCCATACACTAACACCATACACCCATTCCCTTTATGAAAACACTGTATATGTGGTAGCTCCAGTGCCACTGGCTGTGGACACCCCATCCTCTGCCGCTGCCACATACTCTTGCACGCGGTCAGCATACACGAGCCCATAGACGCCGGGAGCCAGCTTCTCGGCGGCCGCGAGTACTAGTTTGAAATCGCCGGGAACGGTGAGGCCAAGGTCTGAACGTAACTTGCGGCGTTTTATGATGCTGTCGGCGCGTCCACTCTCACTGCAAGAAAAACGTGAAAGGATGAACAAATGAAATAATATTTATTTCCAAATAAAGAATTAAGATTTTATTTATGTAACCACATTAGCGTTACCGATATGAAACAAAGATTTCCTAGCTGTGAACATTATTCTTAATACTTACTAGCTTTAAGTAACTGCATTGATGAGGATGAACACAAGTATGCAGTTCATTTGGCATATACGTATATTAGAATTAAAATACTTTTTATAAGAAGGTTTCACATACGTTTCGTGCCGTACATGGGCAATGAGGGCGTAGGCGCGCTTCTCGAGAAGACGCACGAAGCTGTCGACGAAGTGTTCGCGCAGCCCTTCGTTTGGCGGAAGAAGCTCCATCTTGCAACATGAGAACAAATAGATGCTTTTATATCGATAATAAATACTTTCAATACAGAATACATAAAAAAAATAGTTTTGTATCTAGCTGAACATTGGAAAAGTAACAAAATGGATATGTAGAGATCAGTTTAAACTCTAAATATCTCACATAATTATTTTTTAAATCATGCTCCAGTTAACAAATGTGACAAACATAAAAAGTAGTTTTTCTTAAATGGATTTATCGCGATCATGGTGTCTATCAAATTAGGTCTTAGAAAATAAAGTTGCATACTCACATCATCTAGGAAATCTGTAACGAGTGTTTCTGGATCGTCGGGTACGTGGAACATATCACTGAAAGGGTAACAAATAAATCATGAAACATGAAATGTTAATATCGATGTTCTATTATGTTTTGTTTTGTTATGATTGATCGGTGATTGACGATTTTGGGATTCGAAATGAATAATTAAGAGATTTTATATAGCGTGATTGCTGTTTTAAGTGCTTGTAGCTTGCCAGATTGCATAAAATGTATCTTTCATAACATTCAATCTAAAAGGTGTGACTTCTTACACAATAACACTGGACAACCAAAAGGTCAAACAAGATTTTTTTTTTTTCGGTTTTACTTTATCTTTACTTCAACGTTTTGCTTTTATATATTCAATAATAAGAAAGTGTCTGTGTTAGACATTGCCTAGATATTCAACAAGAACCATACCTTCCTCCATCGACTTATGTGAAAACCATATAATCTATTTTATGTTTAGTTCATAATTCATATAGCATACAGTTTCTTTACTACTTACCTGGTCGGATAATTATCACTCGGGCCACCGCGCCATAGTGCCTGCAGGTCGTCCCTGATAGCCAAATGGCGCGCGTGATAATGCTTATGAATGAAACTGGAAATACGCGCCTGGCGAGTGCTTAGGTCGATGAGGGCAGTGGGCAGGGTGCCCAGGTAAATGTCGCGGAGAGAGGAGGGCAAGTGACCACTGGAATTCTGAAAATATTATTCTTATTGTAAGCATTGAGTTTATGTGGTGTAAAAACAAGAAAAAAGGTCAGCTAAGGTAGGTTAATGAATAGCTTAATTGGACTGTTTTATATACACGCTCCATCGATCACAACAAATATATATATAAATATATATATCGGTTGCATCGCCCAATGGATTCCAGAAAGGATTTAATTTGTGTATAATCTGCTTTTTCTTTCAAAGAACTTACGTGTAAGAGGCCCTGGACTGGTAATTCTGGATGGTAAGGTAGTGGCTTATCTTCACTTACATAGCGGCTGCACACACGCTCTCGTTCGGGGAGAAATAGTGCTAAAGTACTGATCATCTGTCCAAGAAGAAATCAAATAAAGAGTCATTGCATTATTAGAAAACAATATAAAAGACTATGGACACTTTTCATTTAAAAAGTTAATTTGATAATCGTATAAATTTGAATTCCATATCACACCGCTAATGTCATTTATAGCAAGCATTGTTTTATATATTTACTTATAGACAAATGCGAGTAAAGGATTCAGTGTATTCGAACGAAAATGTAGTACAAACCAGGTTGACTTGACTTGCGGATGGCCCGACAACGAGCGACCTGCCCCCTGTGAGTAGATGCGCAGTGACCGCCTTGCAAATCATGGCGCGCTCCCCTCGGTGCTCCCAGTGGAATAGCGTATCACACATCTACAATAAGAGCACCCTTATTACAAATATAAGCCCAAGATCGAATATCCACATTAAGTTGTATATAATTTTAATGATATTTAATCAATGAAAGCGTTCTTGAAATGATATATTCCTGCAAAAATGTCCTTGCAGTCAGGCTGTTACCTTAAAGATTCTTACGTCCAACAGAGGTGAACAAGTTAGATAAACAGAACGGTAGAATACCCACAGAATTGTAAAATTTTACAATATTCACTGTGTTTCAAAGCTAATTGACTTACTGGAATGTACCGGGGAAGCCCATTTTCTTTCAGCGACTGTAACATCTGCGCCATGTAATAGAGCTGCGTAGAAAATAGCTGCATTGCTGTATCATTACATTCCTAAAACAATGAATTCTTTATGAAACATCATCTTATTTAATACAATCTGAAATGTAAAGTACAATGTAATAGAGTATGGAAGACATTTACAACTTACACTTTTTAATTTATGTCACATGTGTTAAATTATCTTGAATTTTATTTTCTATCTTAATTTAGGCGTGCATGTTCACTAGGAGCATGGATTTTTTAAAGCGACAAAAACAAAACTGAAATAAACTTTGGCAAAGGCATTATATTTCAGCAGTGCATATTTTGTTTATTTTAATTAAGTTTTATCTCTTTAAATCGTATAAAACATTAATCTTCATATGAATACTCGTTCATTGGTAAATGTTTACAGTCATTACGGTCCTAATATTGCCATTTATATTAATCTTGTGACAAAAAGGGCATATCCTTCATTATGAATACAACACGAACCTTTTCGATGAATATCTTTAATTTTCCCACGAGTCTTTTTATCCAAGGTGCACACAGTTCATTAATCAAACTTGTTCGCTGTTCTTTCGGAATGAGCATAGATAAGGAATGTACTCCTAAATCACCTCGATTGGCAGCTCCAAACACATATGAGGACACAATAACACCGTATTCAGGCATTGAAAAGTACTTTGTGTCGATATGAGGGTCGGTAGGGCTCCGCCCTATCTCTCCATTAAGTGTTTGCACCGCAATGCGAGTCAATAACGTTCTTGTGACTTCATAGTCGGGCCTGGTTCGCCAAACATGCGCAATGCGTGGCCCGAGGATGTTATCCCAATAGCACAATGAGAATGCTTTGATTGGGCAGTTTAAACAGCCTGCTATCACATTTTGACCATATATGCTACTAGGAGTCTTCGGGCTGGACACTTCCGGCTCTTGGAGTTTGGACTCCAAACTAGTTTCCACATTTCTAATTTGTAACGATTCGGGTTTCTGGGAATCACTAGCAGTTGCTTCGGCTGTTTGGTTCACGCCGTTAATAGGTGTATCATCTTGGATATTCATTTTTGTTCCTTTATTTCAATTACATAAAAATTTACATAACAAAAATCTTATTGGATCAGATAGATTTGGTATTCCATTGTTTTTTCGTGGTTTCTAACTAACTCAAAATAGCACTTTAATATCCCGATTGACAAGCATTGTATGCACTAAATAGTCAGCAACGATAATATTGGTCATTATAAAACACAGAGCGAGTAACAGCATGAGCGTATAGATATCCAGACTGATAGTGGCGATCTGCGTGAGAAACACGAGGAAGAGCATGCACATCAGCACGATGACGGAGAAGAACATGTAATTGATAAATAGCACGACAATCTTGTCTTGATCCAGAATCTGAGCAGTCCAATCAGCACGCGTCGTCAGTTCATATTGGTGAATATGGGTCAACAAAAATGCCATCTTTAACCACTCAGCTGAGCGGACGTTTCGAGTGAGTATGAAATCCACCCACTAATTTGAGGATTCTGAAATCAAAATATTGCTCCTGAAATTGACTATGTAAATGTGCATAAAAATTACAATGAAAACACAATATTAAATAATGTGATTGGATGCGGGCCATTATAGAAGTTAGCTCGCCATTCGTCTACGACTCTACGAGATGGATGAATCAATTTTCTTGGATATCTGATTTTTTTCAATGATATTTATGTTGTAATCATTCAACAAAGAAAAGAAACGTTAAATGCAGTGGCAAAATACGGGCCAATAGAGGTTTAGGGGAGTACATTTCGTAAATACTCCAGTCGCATAGGCGCGAATAGCTCAACAATTTGGTCGAGAGAGGGTAACGTCGCGCGGCTTTTCTCGTCATTTATCATTTATATGAAAAAAAATGGAACGGTATACTAAGAGAATTATCCTGCGCACTGTGTGACTTACATAAAAACTTGGCCACAAAAGTAAACATACAAGACAGCGCGACCACTAAAGAACACTCTTGCTAGGTAACTATTTAATATTCTTCGAGGTCGAGTAACCTATCTCGGACGATCATTCATCTTTTAGATGTATCTAATAAATGATGCTATGTGACTATGTCATTAAATAAATTAAACGTGCATTTAAAAATTAATAATAATTCATTTAGTACAAATACATATCTAAAATAAGTAAGAAGCTCATGAGTTAACTAATAATATCAAACCTTATGAAGCAAAGAACTTGCGAAACATGAGCAGGCCCCAGCCACCCGATTTGGTTGGGTATCGTCTATAAGTTTATATCACTCATATTCTAACACAATTATCACCCTTCAAGTTTAGTAGTGCGGTCAGAGCTATCAACAACATATCACATGTCAAACTAATTATTTTTAGCCTACACATCTCTAAGTGATTCCGTTCTTGTCGGCACAAGTCAAGTTTTGCAATTTTCGATCAATTTTTGGAACTTCTAGTTTCACGAATACAATCAAAACTTTCAAACAGTTTAGCATTTATATTCTATGAACAGTATTGGAAATTCTTATTTCAAGATTCCGGGCCGCGGATAGCCAGCTTTTCGAGGCTTTCGACTAATTTGTGACGTTATTAAATTGCTAAACAAAAGAATCCCTGAATATCAAAGGTAGTTCTAATATTCATCAATCGAAAACTTAGTTTGAAGAACATAATTGAATTGATCATTTTAAAAAATATATATATAATTTTCGATAGGTCATCGATATCAACAACAGGCCTTCAAGGGCGGCCCACCTACACTTTAACTTCATAAATGTTAAATTAAAGGCCGTGAAGTTTACTCAGGGCTCGAAACTAACGGGGGGCCAGGGGCCATTGGCCCCCTGATTTTCCAAATGGCCCCCCCCCCCCGGTTTTTGAGGTCGGGGGCCCAAAGGGCACCTAAAGTTTTCGAACCTCCTACACATAAATAAACAATTTCGGGCCCCCGGATTTCGGTTTGGACCCCCATGCTGGACAGAGCGGGGGCCCGACGGGCCCCCACGAAAAATATCGAGTTTCGAGCCCTGTTTACTAAATAATTACATTTCACTAAAATAGTACTTTCCCATATACTAGTGCACGCAAAACGACACGTTCATGTCGTTTTTCATGAATGTGTGGGTGAGTGAGCCGACTTGAGGATCTGTTTTCCTTAGCGACAACTGGTCGGAAATTGTGTTTTATTTTTATGATAATCAAATTCGTCTTTCAAAATAAGTTGTCGATCTATGGATATAATCCTACCTTTGATACCCAGGGCTCCTTTCGGTTAGCGTCTGGATATATTCACAGAAATTAGCTAAAAGCCACGAAAAGCGGGCCACCCACGTCCGGGAACCCGATCCTATAAACCGGAAGTGTTCGTGAAAATATTCAATTGTTGATTACCCGTTAAAGTACGAAATTACAAGGAAGTATTTGTGAAACACGAAAAGGCCCCAACCGCCCCCAAACTCGAAGGGGTATGTGTTTTTGTAAATTTTAAATATATTTTCTATGAAAACCGCTATTTTTGGCCAATTTTACAACTTCCGGTAGGATGTTTTTGATCGAAATGGTCAAAAGGCACCTCTACGGACCGATACTTTTCATTTGAGCCTATAACCAAGTCTCTATGACCTTTCGTTCAAAAGTTCTAGCCCGTACAAGCTCAAGTCCTGAAAAACCGCTATTTTGGGCCATTTTGGCCAATTTGACCACTTCCGGTGGGGTGGTTTTGACCGAAATGGTCAAAAGGCACATCTACGGACCAAGACCTTTCATTTGAGCCTATAACCAAGTCTCTATGACCTTTCGTTCAAAAGTTCTAGCCCGTACAAGCTCAAGTCCTGAAAAACCGCTATTATGGGCCATTTTGGCCAATTTGACCACTTCCGGTGGGGTGGTTTTGACCGAAATGGTCAAAAAGCACATCTACGGACCGAGACCTTTCATTTGAGCCTATAGCCAAGTCTCTATGACCTTCCGTTCAAAAGTTCTAGCCCGTACAAGCTCAAGTCCTGAAAAA
>LQRL01061880.1:14320-25834 GCA_001703475.1 Hydroides elegans | reverse complement strand
AAATGATAATATCTTATATTATCACCCACATTTCCTCATCTGAATATGAACTTTTCGCGACTTTTTAAAGTGCTCCAAAATCGATAATTTTCAACCGTTCGAGATAAAACCTTGATGAGGCACGACTTCAGACCTTGGTTTATATGTGTATTTAATTAAAAATCTCGCTCTATTCCTTCATACCAAACTCGCGTGCACAAAGTACTTAACATCGGGTGAAAATGTTAAAATCGACAATTTTCAAAGTGTTCCAGAATCGACAATTTTCAACCGATCGAGATAAAACCTGGACGAGGCACGACTTCAGACCTTGGTTTATACGTGTACAAAATTTGGAAGCTCTAGCACAATTGCTTCAGACCAAACTCGCGTGCACAAAGTACCCTATATCAAGCGGGACAGCCGGACAGACAGACGGACAGACAGACGGACGGACAGACAGACGGACAAGCTCAACCCTATATCCCCTCGTTTTCACGGGTGATAATAATTTAAGCCAGGATAAACTTAATGGATTCATCCGTACTGTAAAATTACTGTACTATATAATGTCATCCTCACTAATATAAGTTTGTCTGAAGGTATGAATATGGTTAAGATTATATGCTGGATGTGATCACCTACAGTATAAGTCATTGTTTATCATGTTCTAAAAGTGAAAATAAATATGCAGTAAAATATACATATGTAGACTTTTTATTTGAATTCTAAATTAATTGTTCTGATTATTTGTTTACAGCAAATTTGAAGACACAGTAATGGAAATGATGGTTGAAACGTGACAAATCTGCTTAATGTTGTGTCAGAACAAAACTGAAGAGACGCATAAAATCTAATCCTTGGTAGTCAACAATACGATCTATAAACATATTTACATAATTGAATCTTGTTTTGTTATCCGGATTTTAATGCATTTAGAAGAACACGTTTAATGTTAATGTTTAACCAATTCTTATTTAAGATTATTTCCATTATTTTATGGCAGGATTATTTTTGAGAAGAATGATTCTTAAAATAAGACCATAGACATAATGGCTAGTACACAGTAATTATACACTTTTATATTATGAATAATTAATTTCATTGGTTTCTTTGAGAACTAAGGTAAGATCGGTTTATTGAATGAAACGTGACACCTAGCTCCAAACTATCATCATCATTTGTGTGCGTTTGTTTTAACTCGTATAAATAAAATGGCAGGGAACTATCTTATAAATACGATTGTGCAATAGTATATTTTTTTTCATCATTTGATTATAAATAATGTATATGTGTAAATAAATATATGAAGGACATCTTCTTTATTTTAATTGTTGGCAATCATCAAATAACAGCATGATGTCTTAGACGGATTAGATAGCACGACATTCGAAACAACTGTAGATTCATTCAATTTTATTAAATCTAGAAGTCAATAATAGAATATATTAAACCGCAAGATATGAATAACCAAAATAGATTTCAAACAACAAAAATCACAGAGACTGACTACAAATATTATAACATAATTAGCTCGTCTGATGGGTATTCCCTTGGTGTGAATCTAATTTGTTTGGCCTTTCCGAACTTCGCATCATTTTCGCCTGACAGTTGAAAACACAGTTTTGTTTCAGAATTAGTATTAAGTAAGCTACTGTCATACCCACTTGCTTATAATGAACTAATACATTTTTGCGAGCCTCACAACCAACCGACAAAAACGCTTAACGTTAGGTATAGACATGTTATTAATTTCTATAAAATTTTTAAGAATATAGGTGTATTTAGATTAGATCAGCAGTTATAATGCACCAATTCCATCAAATTTACACGATAACACACAAATAATATGGCTTAATGATAATACATTTTGAAATTCAAATCAACTGCATGAATATAATAAGCTCTTTAAATTACCTGTTTTATACGTGTGACCATTGCATTTATAAATATGGACCCGATTGAAGATGTAACTTTAAAAATATGTTTATATTGGTTATTGGTACTAAGTTACATATATTTATTGAGAAACCTTGAATAAAGACCACTCAGGGTTCGACATAAGGGAAAATTCATACTCGCCAAAATGGCGAGTGACTTCGAAGTCATACTCGCCAAACAGATTTCGTACTCGCCAATTTGGCGAGTAACATGATTTTGTACTCGCCAAATCCAAAAAAATGCATATATAAACAATATAGGTACATTTAAGGATTTTGAGGTCTCCTTTGCAACTTGTTTTTCATAGAAATGCATGCGAAGCTTCCACATTAGATAAATCAGGGCCATATGATGTGTTGTTAAACGTTAACTAGATTTTTTTTTGTGGCCAGAAGGGCCCCCTATTTGCGAGTATATATTATCTTATTTTGCTTAAAACTTTCATAGTACCTATTTTAAAGTTGACACAACATCACTATTAAGTTTTTACAAAATATATGTCCTATTTCACGATTATCTAAACTCTAAAACTTAAGTAGAAGTGTGGTCGATCAATATATTGTATACTATATTCAAGTTCAATTGTGAGCGCCGAAGGCGCGAGCGTTGAAAATTCAAAACAAAATAGAGTCACGGTTTAATCATGCAAGATACGTGTCACCAAAAATTGGGTAAAAAGAGGCAGGGAGGAAAATTAAATAGATTGGTCTAATGAATTATTTTTCTAATTCACCTGGCGGTTTTCAACGAGTCGAACAAGTATGGCTTAAATCATATTCCCCTTATATATGTTTTGATAGCAAAAACAATATAATATAAGACTTTAAAGTTTAACGTTATCAACGTTAAATTATTTGTCAATCATTACTGAAACTACTCAAAGTTTTGTTTAATTGTGCGATACTATCTGGTATTTTGAGCCAGTTTGTCAAAGCTTTAAGATCGTGAAGTATAGATGCTGATAAAACGTCGCGATTATTATATTTATATTGCGAGCACCGAAGGCGCGAGCGAAATTTTCATCGATATTTGAATATATAAACGATATTTGAATCATGTTTGAAAGTTATTTATATATAAGTGCATATCAAAATTTGGCGAGTACTTTTATTTCGTACTCGCCAAAATTGTTCTGCCCAAATTTCATACTCGCCATTTTGGCGAGTGACTTTCAGGTCGTACTCGCCAAATGAAATTTTCACTCGCCATGGCGAGTTGGCGAGTGCTTATGTCGAACCCTGCCACTGATAACAAACAATTAAGATATTGATAATCGAAAAATAATCATTAGGCCTACAGCACTGCAAGTATCTCGACATCTAATTCTAAGCAGACAATCCGACTGATTGTAAATAGTATACAAATATCGAATCGAAAACTAAATATTACGTAGAAAATGAACTCAACTAAGGGAAGTCCAGTATAATCTTTTTAAAACACATCACACCTTTATTGACAACAACAACTGGTAATAAATTTGAAGACTGATTACTTACATCACTGAAATGATCTACACGATTTATTTAACACCATGACCAACTCATTTGCTTGGATATAATGTCATACTTTGGTTTTATGAACAATGACTTATGATGCATGGCCTTGCTGATTGAACCCGGTACATATTTCTCAAAGAGCGTTTGCGATAATCACTGCGCTACGCCAAGTTGGTTTTGTAGATCGCGGGACTATGCTTTCAGACTGAAGACTAGCGTGAGGAAGGACTCGTAGTTAATGGTGATCCAACCGCTCTGCTGTTTATCATAGGCACGGAACGACTGGGTCAGCGTCTGAAATAAACAATGGAAAAATATAAGTTTCGATATACTCATGAGGCTCGATAAAGCATTTTAATGTGACACAACTTATGACTACATAATTGTAACCTGTACGCGAGATCACTTTTAAGCGAACTTCTTTTGGAGGAACAAACAAGAACAAAAAAGCTCATCTAAAAAGAATGATTTTCGAGAATAAAGCATTTTGACCAGGTTTATGCAAGTATTACGAGACTTAATGATCGTCGACCTGTACTAGGAAATAAATTGCAAAATAATATGTAATTCACGTACAGAATTACGGCAGGAAAAACTATGTTCATCAACACTGAGGAACTAGTTATTAAATATTTTCGTGCGTTCGATAATATGAAGCAACTATATATTGAGCACACATGGCGATACTTATGGCGATTATAAAACTGAAGATATGATATGACGTGACAAGCTTGTGTGATAAGGAAACATAAATGCACTAAAAGGCATGGTATTGATTATTGACCGGGACACTCCTTATCACCCACTCACTTGGCAAATTTATCCGTCAAACAGTTTATGAAGTAGAAACCAAACAACATTGAAAGTACTGTATTGAATAATTTCTCAAGCAAATCAAATTGTATCTGAGTGAATTAAAGATATACTGCTAAATTCGTTGTCTAGCTCGCATGCTTGATTTATACAATATCAAGAAGACAATCTTCTTATAATCAAATGTAAAGTGACTCAAAATTGAAACGTAAAACGAATCCTATACTAAAACACTCACGTTAAGAACCACACAGGCTTGAATGAAGTCATCAAAGGCCACAGAACCTCTTCCCTGGCGGTCAAATTTCCTTACGAGAATGGTATAGAAAGAATCCGACAACCTGTATCCTGAAAATACAAATATGCAATATATCAATGAAATGTTTGTCTTAATAGAAATAAAGTATGGACTACAACAATTGAACAAATAACTTGTCACCCTTTGCATTGCCTCGTGCTTTCAGGGTTCGACATAAGCACTCGCCAACTCGCCATGGCGAGTGAAAATTTCATTTGGCGAGTACGACCTGAAAGTCACTCGCCAAAATGGCGAGTATGAAATTTGGGCAGAATATTTTTGGCGAGTACGAAAAAAAGTTACTCGCCAAATTATAATATCCACCTATATATTAATAACTATCAAACATGTTTCAAATATCGTTCATATCTTCAAATATCGATGAAAATTT
This sequence comes from Hydroides elegans, assembly GCA_001703475.1. Lineage (NCBI taxonomy): Eukaryota > Metazoa > Annelida > Polychaeta > Sabellida > Serpulidae > Hydroides > Hydroides elegans. The sequence continues at coordinate 20,916 of LQRL01061880.1, read as the reverse complement.
CGCTCGCGCCTTCGGCGCTCGCAATATAAATATAAATATCGCGACGTTTTATCAGCATCTATACTTGACGATCTTAAAACTTTGACAAACTGGCTCAAGATAGGCCCGCACAATAAAACCAAACTTTGAGTAGTTCCAGACTTCCAGTAATGATTGACAAATAATCCTTACACAGTTTTATATTATATCGTTTTTGCTACCAAAATATATTTAAGGGGAATATGGTTAAAGCCATACTTGTTCGACTCGTCGAAAACTGCCAGGTAAATAAGAAAAAAGATGCATTTGACAAATTTATTTAATTTTTTTCCTGCTTCTTTTAACCCAACTTTTGGTGACACGTATCTTGTATGAATAAATCATGATTCTATTTTTTTTTAAATTTTCAACGCTAGCGCCTTCGGCGCTCACAATTGAACTTGAATGTACTATACGATATATTAATCGCCCACACTTCTACTTAAGTTTTAGAGTTTAGATATTCGTGAAATAGTACATATATTTGGTAAAAATTCAACTGTATGTTATATCAACTTTAAAATAGGTACTTCTATGAAAGTTTTAAGCAAAATAAGATAATTTATACTCGCAAATAGGGGCCCTTTTCGCAACAAAAAAGTCTAGTCAACGTTTAACAACACATCATATGTCCCTGATTTATCTAATGTGGACGCTTCGCATGCATTACTATGAAAAATAAGTTGCAAAGGGTACCTCAAAATTCTTAAATATACCTATTTTGTTTATATATGCATTTTTTGGATTTGGCGAGTACAAAATCATGTTACTCGCCAAATTGGCGAGTACGAAATCTGTTTGGCGAGTATGAAATCGAAGTCACTCGCCAATTTGGCGAGTATGAATTTTGCCTAATGTCGAACCCTGTGCTTTATAATATTGGCAGGGAAAGATTAAGGAAACATAACAAAACTTTTCTTTTATTTCTCTCAATAAAGTCTTTCATATAGTCTTCGAAGTTTTTAGAATCACTTGCATCATCTTTGTTCTTCTTGTTTTGTGTGAAAATGTAGAACGTTTAAATATTTTGCGAGGTTTCAATGTGCATCATCTTATTATTTGTGTCGGGTGTTTCGTGAAATGTCAAACGTTTTAATATAGCCAACCTACCAAAGGAGGTGAGCGCTGTTTTAAGTTCATTCTGATCGATGGAACCCGAATTATCGCGGTCATAACCACGGAAGCAGTTCTGCCAGTCGGTCACGTATTTCCATAGCGACGAGAACTCTTGGAAGTTGATTGTACCGCTGTTGTCTCTATCAAACATTCCTAGGAATAAATTGAAACATATATAATAGGTAAATAGTAAGTCTATTAAAAGGACGAGAACAATCTTCAAGTTACATGCGTTCATTTATCACCTACCCATTAAAAAGTATTTTATTGAATTGTTCAATAAAATAATTAATACAATTAATCATTAAATATAAAAATCAGCAACGTTAAACTTACCAATCATCAGCCGCACAGTTTCTGGATTGAATGGCGTCCATGTTCCTAAGATCAAACAAATACATGTGTATCTTCTTTTTTAATGTTTTACATTTTTATAAGTTTATCAACATTATTTTACCATCCATGTTTTTGTTACAACAAAATATTACTATAAAAATGACATAATGTGTCTCACTTTAGTCTCATTTCTAAATAACTATTTTATGCTTTGTCGTGATTAAAGATAAGCAGCTGTCAGTCCAAGAATTTGAATTACATTGTACTAGTTGTTCCATGTCGAAAGGTGAAAAATAACAATACAATTAATATACTAGCATCTATACATAGGATTACATGCAGCAAAAACTTAATTCTTCACACAGGTATAAACATTTTAAGGGCCCAAAAAGATAGTTTTTCAATTGTTTTCAATCATACTTTCAATTAGGGTAAACATTTTACATTAAGAAGAAAATATATATTACATGTATATAAATTCTTATAAAGAAAATATAGATGAATGCTTTATATATATTTTCTTAACTCTTTCTTATAATCTTGTTATATAACATAGATGCCATCTTTACTAAACATTTTTGGCAATCAAGGATCATACGACCTAACCTTTATCGCGTGACTTAAGCAAGATAACAGCAAAATATATAGATAAACAATAGGCAAGTTTGTAATACTTGCAGTTTCTTATCAACTAGAATTTGGTTTTAAAGATAAAACTCCCTAAACTTAACTATGGTATAATGTCGCAATGTGCCTCAAATTCAATTATCGCATAATTTTACAAAGCGTTTACATGTTATATTATACATAAACTAATGGATTGCTTTGCCGGTAAGAGGAAAAGCCAAACATATTTGTGAAATAAAGTTAAATGTGCATTTTCGGAATGGTGCTTACCATTACTAAGTGCTTGTTGCAATTCATCTATTGTTATCTGACCACTTCTGTCACGGTCAACTCTAAATAAACATAAAGGGAAGTTGTCTATAACACCATGCTACTTAATACGCATACTGAAGTAAGAACAGAACAGGAAGCACACAGAACCTAACTACATGCCAGACGCAAAATAAAAATGAAGATTCAGTGGCTTCCATGCATATCTTACCTATCACAACAAAACATACTTGTCGGTCTTAAATACATACCATTTGCAAGTGCTTGTCCTAATTCCGCAGCAGATATCTGTCCGCTTCTATCTTTGTCAACCCTAAATACATACGGCTCGAGACTTGTAATGTTATATAATATAGTTTACATTATTAAAACAACTTAATTATTTTCTATTATCTATTCGTTGATATTAACATATTTACGTACAATATCAATCTTGAGACATTAGGTATGATCTTGTACAAAAGTAACCCTTCTTACTTAAATTATATTGATTCTTTATATTAAAGATTTATGTAATGTTTCGAAATTACTTAAGTGTGATTGTTGAGGATGATACCAATATATTCACAAATGGTTTCAACGTTACTGAAGGTTTCTTGGAGTATAAACAACGGAAATCTATTTTGAAATTATCATATAAATCGAGTAAAGATTAGATGATCAAAATCTATATCAATCCTTATTATAAAGCGATGGGGCTGGTAACATTTGAAGTGCTTATTACATTATCCAACTCATGCCTAATGCCGCGCTCAAATTATTGTTATGGCTGGGTATATTTGAAGCAGACCTACATGTACAAACTTGTCATGCTTCCAATTAGTGCGTAAGAATAAATAATGGAGGAGATTCTAAATGAAAGACTCAAAATTACGAAAAAGTACCAAAAAAAACAGTTTTAACAAGTTTTATTGTAAGATATGATGAGAAAGTGTCATATGGCGACAAACGAGAAATATGTTGTTTCTAAACTTTTGATTTTAAACATTTGACCCTAGACTTTACCTATGTATAAGTATAAGTTACATATTAACCGGAAAAAAATACTAGTAAACGTCACACTTGAGTCATACTTTTTCTGTATAGTCAGTACAACCCATTATCGCCCAAGATACTTACAAAAATATGAATAACTAAAGAGTAAAACATAACACCATACAAATGGTATGGTAGATTGTATTTTGAAATATGTTGTTCGACTGTATTTTACCTCTGAAACACGCCCCATAAAAAGTTTGGATCGTTTTGCTGTTGGTAAGCCATTTTACGGAAGTAAATTGCAGAATGGTAACTTTTATGCCCTGTATTGTTATCGTGGCAACTTTTATCCGCAAATACATACAGTTGTCCTTATAATTAATTAGAGAATTCATTAGACTCTATTTTCATCGCTGAAACTCATCCTTAAGTTTTAAATCTATCCTCCACTCTCATGGTTCTTAAGTTCAACAATCATAAATTATTTTATGAATGTATCCTTCATGTATTTATATCTGATTTATTTTATATGTATAATTTGCGATTTTGTTTTAAAATCTTCCTTGATATATCAGGCATTTGATTGCCCAGAATACGAGCAAAATAATCAAAAACATATTCATTTGTTTTCTATAGTTCACAATGCTTAGACTCTAAATAAACTTACCAGCGAAAAATGTATTTCTTCAAGAACTTTAGAGCTAAACCTTTACTAAGGTCATCGTCTTCATTTAAGTATGAGAGTAATCATGCGAGAACCATAGAAAAAAATCACCATTATATTTACTCTTCAACTTGAAGATGACAAGGACAACCCGCAAACAAATATATTTCGAAGTAGCATGACTAGCTTCACATTCCTTCTTAAAATTATTATCAATATTAACTAATGAATTCGTAAAAAAAATAACAAATACTTTTAAAAGTATTCTTGTAGCTAGAGGGCGAATTTTGAAAATGGACGGTCTAAACTATATTACAGCGAATTTATAACATATCTATCTAATGAACCGACTAGTATCAATTATTGGCAAAACCATACCAGAGTGCCAACTTTTTTTTCTCCAAAGTTTTTCTCTTGCATGAGCGAGTTTTAAAGAAGTTAGATTAGTTGAGTTCTAATATAAGATTTTACACAATTTTATCAATGTAAACCAAAAGCTTTTTAAATGGGGGCTCATATATAGCCCTAAATGTGTAAACTGTGAAGATAAAGACTCAATACTTCATTATCTATTCAGATGTGATGTCGTCAAATGGTTTATAAAACAAAGTATTATCTATTTCAACAGTCACGCGGAGTCCTAGATTGCATACAATGAATGAGGATACTTTTTTGGTGTATGAGATAAAGCAGTAAACCGTATCGTTGTGATAATCAAATATACCATCTTATTTTCTTAAAGAATTTGGGTAAATCCTTGAATATAAATGTTTTTTTTTCTATTGTTTAAGCGTATAATAGCAGAAGATTGTTATGAGTCAAGAGGTAGTTTTCTTATGATGTGGAAAATGTATTCAACTTTGTATAATGTTCTTAAACATTCCTTTGAACTTGTCTTTTCGAATGATTGTTATACTATGTTTTTTTACTTCTCGAATTTTGTACTTTTCTGTATTACATTTTATGCCCAATGTATCACTCTCACCACTCCAATACTTATGTACATTTAGGCTATGTATATAGTGCGTGTAGATACAGTGCTCACTAATCTTTGAAATAAATATTCTTAAAAATTTCCGCAGATCGGACTAGAATTACAATTAAAGTACAAGTTTTAGTTTTGGAATTTAGGAAGTTCCAGATGAGGATGTAATTTTAGAAGAAGGATCTTTAGTAGTGCTTTAAGTGACAAAGACAGTCTATTTATTCAATTCATCCAAATTATGTTGAAGCATATGTATTTTGTTCTACTTATATCCTTACATTTATTCTAATGAAAATATATCCTTAATTTTGCTATCTTGCTACTCCATGTAGGCAGAATATAATTTTGAAAATGATCAATGTACGTATTTAAACTAGATTGTTACCATGAAGATATATGATATCTTATAAACAATCATGTTTCGAGATATTATTTAAACGGTAAAATTGTTCTAGAAACTTACGTAAAATAAATTATTAATTTTATTTTTAATTCATAAAGATGCAAATATGGTTTTCAATACATAATTTTGAACAATTTCATACTGTATTATAGTTTCAACCCATGACCTCCACCGCGTCAAATTAATTTAATGTCAAATATCCTTCTTCAATTATTTCTTGAAAATAAATAACAAGCAACTTTTAGTTCATTGTCAATGTGTACAATTACATGATATTTATTATTATTATTTATTGCATTTATATAGCGCATATTCTAATAAAAGCTCTATGCGCAACAATTATAAATAGTTAAATAAGAAAATAAAATAAACATACAAATACAAATAGCGACTAGATAAACTACGAATACATGACTAAAATACAAAGTTACATTAACCATAATACTGTTCGAATACATGCGTTTTAAGACTAGTTCTAAAAACATTCAAACTAGTCATTGCACGAAGTCTATCAGGTAGCGAGTTCCACAATGCAGGTGCATATACAGAAAAGCACTGGTCGCCAGCTTTGTTTGGTGATCTTTTTGTTCTAAGCGTGTGTTTCCTATTTCTTAGCGAGCGACCTGGAACATATGGTTCGAGTAAATCCGACAAGTACTTAGGCCCTAAACCATTCAAACATTTAAAACATAACATGAGAACTTTAAATTTAATACGCATAGAAATGGGTAGCCAGTATAAACTAAAAAGTACAGGTGTAATGTGATCTTTACGCTTTGTCTTTGTTACGACTCGAGCGGCACAGTTTTGAACACGTTGCAGTTTTTTTCAAAAACTTAGAATTTATACCGTATAAAACACTATTGGAGTAATCTATCCTAGATATTACTAAGGCCTGAATGAGGGTTCTGGTAGTATCCGTATCTAGGTATTTCCGTATTTTTGAAATCGACCTAAGATTGTACATGGCCGACTGGCATTTTGCATTCACAAAACGATCCATTGTCATGTATCGATCAAAAATCACTCCTAAATTCTTAGCACTTTCAGCACTAATGATTTCCGACTGTCCGATCTTCAGTTTACACAAATCGATTTTGTTTGAATTGTATTGCGAACTAAAAATCAAAAATTCTGTTTTTTCGTAATCTAATTTTAGAAAGTTAATAAGCATCATCTTTCGCACTTCCGTTAAACAT
>LQRL01061873.1:842-44278 GCA_001703475.1 Hydroides elegans | reverse complement strand
ATCCTTCCGTTTTTGTGTCTTGATAATAACAATGTTAATTATTAAGCATAGGTTAGTTCAGTTTAGTAAAACAACCTATACATTTGTTTGCAGTCAAACTTGGCTTTATAAAAACCAAATGCTGGTTTTCGCATTAGTTACTAAATGAGTTTCATATCATATTGAATAGTAGGATATCATGACATCATAAAGCCAATCTAATACATTCAATTTATCATCAACCAACAAGACACTATTCTACGATAAACTAATTTTAATTTATGCCCCATGATTTGTATTATTGCCGATGCGACTGTACATACTACTAAAATTGCTAAATCCCTTTGTGTGTGTTGGGTGATCGGAGTATGGCATGGCATGGTCGTATTCGTGTTTACATGTGCTTTAGGTCAAGTCCTTATGGAGTTAAACATTATTCGAGGGAAAGATGTGTCTATTTTTATGCTACAAAAATGTGTTTCAAAATTGTTTTTAAAACCATGATTAGTTTTGATTCAGCATTTATTGCGCAGCTTGCATTTTCCTCAACTATCTAATATAACCGGGTCTATATTCTGTCCCAATTTAAATAGGCCTCACGCTATCTAGTTTATACAAGGAAGCGTAACATGAAATTGAATGTGATGTAAAGGACGGGCTTAATAAAAAAACAATTATGTTCACTATTTTTTCTGGAGTAAGTGGACGCATAAGCTCCAATATTCAACACCATATTGTAATATTGTAAAAATAACTTGATTCATATCCGCTGCGAATTCCGCCTTAGCACCTTACGGCCTACTATTATAAGAATTTGATCGAAGTAAAATGCAGCTGATGATTAAGACAAATGAACATTTAGGTTTATATACATGCTTTAGAATACATGTTTATTCCTGTTTTCTTTCAGAATTAATTTGTTTGGGTGGATTTGTTTTGAAACACTATTTATAAACTCATCTTTAATGCATGGCTTGAAAATAAAATATCATTGCTCAAGGTGAACTCAGCAACAATTCTAAAGGTTGCTCTATTTCTCCAGAGTTTTTCATTGTTCAATAATAAAGAAACTATACCAACACAATGAAAATGGATCATTTTTGATGGCTAGTTGCATGTATTTGTTATGGACACTGACAGATATTCATAATAAACACACAATGAACATATATTAATGGTTTTTGGTATAGAAGTATAGCCATTCATTAATCCTCACAAAATGCGACAAAAGGACATACATATAATTTCAAATCACATGCTAAGACATCAGATTGAAATACACAAAAGCACAATTATGTAATTATAGCTGGCAAGTTAATGGTGTGTTGAACATATAAATAGACAAAAATGTAACAGTGCAAGTGTAACAATATATAACTGAACAGGAATATACAAGAATATATCACTAAAATACTTGATTTTATCTGGCTAAATGTTATATAAATCACACAAAATGATATATCAATTACACAATGTGTTTTTTTACACAAACTGAAATGATTTATGGCCTGCAACAAATTCCCTCTCAAACGGAAAATATAAGTTCTATTTTGTAAACTTCTTATTCGTGTCCCATTATGTATAGTAAAAAAAATGATGATGATGCAATGGATAAATGTTCGTGAAGTTGTTTAAATGATGGTGTCACCAGCCGTTTGCATAGCCTGACATAATGGCAGTATATAACTAGTCTGACGCAAAAGAACGAACGACGACATCCTTAATTATGAGCAGGGACCAGTGGTGGTAACCTGGCGGCAACCTGGGTGCAACATAGGCAGATATAACTATTCTTTAGAAACATGGTAACACTTATATATATAAAACGCAACTGTATAGACCTGTGAATTTTGTAAGATAATTTATGTATCCAGGCGTGTATTCATCGTTATTATAAACTGATGTTCAGTAAGAACATAAAATTATGCTTAAAGGCAACGATTCATAATAATTCATGGTTACCTAAATTATCCACAAATGAAGAATATTCGTAAGACAGATGTATCCAATCGTCATTCAATACACATTTTTTACACAGATAAGTGGTTGGTTTTCACTGAAAATATCATAATGCTTTACTTATTAATCGTCTTATTTTATATCGTGTATAATAATAGCAAAAAGTAAAATATTGTTTTTTTTATATTGATTTGTGATGAAATACAAAAGTTTTGTTGATAGTACATAATTGTAAATATACAATTTTCAAATAAGCTGCACCATAGTAAATCGAACAAAAAGAGGTTTATGTCGACAGCAAATACTTACCTTGATTGGATTTCTGGATATCTGTGCGAGGCTCCCATTTTGGAATTTGCATTGAAATGATATCATGTATTTAAGTTATTTCAACGTTTACGTGTTTACATTTATTGGAAGTTGTAAAATATTGTTTCTGAGAATCACATTATATTGTTATAAGCACGTTTATAGTTATACAAATATTATGAATATTTAAAATGTTAAAGTGTGTATAAAGTGTTAAAGTGTGTATAATAACAATTCGAAACTTGGGTTGATGCCAAGGTTATTAGGACGATACGTGCCACTCGCTAAACTTGCAGCCTCATGATTATTTCATCAAAAAGAAAACTATAAATGTTAACAGTAAACAGGAAAACAAAAAAATGTGCAGATATAAACCGATGTATATCCAACAAGTAAATATCGTCTGGCAAGGGGTGTTAATAATTCCACGATTGAAAGCAAAATATAAAAAGAAATTTCTGATGACATCTATGTTGTGTTCCAATAATGTGAAAACCACCCCATCTTGTTGTGAAATGTCTTGTGTAGCCACTAACCCCTGTCATATAAATAAGCCAATAGTAAATATAGAACAATTAAAATATCAACTTCAAAGCAAAATCCCAGAATGTGCATCTAAAATTGATTGTCAAAATGTCATAAAAAGCATCTATAGCGAATATCTAATTACAAACAGTGTATGTATCTATATTTATACAGGTAAAACGGTTCGTAATAAAAATATCTAATCAAGAGCCCGTGTACAGAAATTATAGACTGCCTAAAGCTTAGCTATTTCTTCCAGGAGTATTGCTCGAGCAGAAAGTAACCTGATCAGAGTGCAAAGAAAAATTATCATGATATTGTTGAAAGTGACTAGTCCTCATATTTAGTCAACCAGTTAATTGAGACCACATAAGTTGAGTGAATATAATTACCTTAAGCCTTACACTATCCTTTCATTACTGTGAATTAGTAAGAGGTGCTTTTGGAGCGTCGAAATCATACACACAATGTTTTTTGTCAAAATAAGGATGATGGTCAACTGATTCAAGACGCTTGTCCTTGTAAACTGAACACGAATAGAGCATCAGCCGAAAGCTTAGAGGCAAACATTAGCACCATACCACTACAACAAGTTGGCAACTCAATTAATCAAAGATGTTTATCGAAGCTAATCAGTCAGACATCGACAGATATCGGTCAATGGACTTCTATCGGCATCCACTCTTTGTGTCAAAATCTCTACAACTGCATGTACACTAACCTCTCAAATGTTCGGGAACCAAGAAGGGAAGATCAAGCTATTAGTATGTCTACTTGTGATTGTTTGTTTTAATACAATAGCTGCAATAGCCTGCCTGAACAGCCTCTGGAACGTGACCAAACATCCTTGAATGAATTCGACAATGCGACAAAAAAAAAGGAAAATGAAACGCATGACTTTTTTAAAATAGTTAAACTGGTTGCCATTATGTTGGTTACTGTCAAAGCCCATATATTGTTATTCTGGTACATAAATCGATTGACTGTACCAATGGCAAAATATATCCATGAATTCTGACAAGAGAGTTACGTAACGCTGAAACCACTGTATTAAACAGACTCTTCTCAATATAAGCAATGCTAGTATTTGTCATACTTTCAAATTGATATCTACAACTAGATTATATGGTAAGGTTACAGATACATGCAACGTAATGACAATGATTAGAATGATTATTTACTAGTAATTGTTAGTTTTTGTGTGAATTAATTTATTTGATGTCATGAAATGTTGCTTTTGGATAAGCTGTTATGTCTGTTCAATAGATGAATGATCATCTATACTTAAGATCGGCATCTGTAGGATTTAGATTGTCTTAAGTAACCTGTTCACCTCGGTTGCCAGCCTCGATGGTTTGTCATTGGTCTGTAATTTTGCACGATTTTCCGCGAGCCAGAATCGAATTTGATAAGATAAGGCTAATATGAGGTGCCTCTTCTGGCAACATGCAAATATGACTTTGTCATGACCAGTGCAGTTTAACAGTGGCCGCGTTTGATCGTACCACAAGCATATGCGCCTTTTTGTTTCTAGTTGGTGTATAAGCTCAGCATATGTTGCATCGGCCCAAGCAATTCGACAAGGTTCAATATTCTTCATTTCACATTTTTCAATTTTCTGCAAAATAATAAACAGACAGTTTTTTTTAGAATATAGGAGCTGATATATTTAATTATATCTATAGGCTCGAGTAATTGTAAAACCTCTCTGTTCAGACGCGGCTGCTCACAGATTGCCCTGAGACGCATGGCTTTGGCCAGGATGTAGCCGTCGCGCACGTGCTCAGGAAGGGAGGCCATAAGTGCCTGCTCTCCCGATGAATATGAAATTGGAAATACGTAAATTCGCTCATCGAATCGTGATATTTTTGCCAATGCATAATATTCATTACATTTGACATGCAAAGGCAATGATTTTTCCGGAGAGTAACGCGGGCATGCAAAAGCAAGCGCAAGATTGATCGAGATATTCAAGCCTAGGACTCGATCACTGTTGTATTTCAAAACAAGCCTAGGTATTTTGTCTTCAAATTGCACAGCGAATTTGCCCAAGATCATACTGTAATTCCCATCTTCAATGGACAACTGATCATGACCTTCCTGGATGACAAAGTCAACCGCATTGAAAAATTCACGATTCAATTTAGAGGGGGAAATGTCGCCAAAAGAATTGCGAGGGTTTTCCAATGCATGGTTTGCTCTTAATGTCACATCGTGATTAGACGGATAAGTATTATGCAATATATAGGCATTTCCATCCAAACGACAAACAATATCCACTTCATCGGGCAAAAAGCACTTTGTACCCTCAGCTATACTGCCTGATAATATAGGTGTAAATACCAAGTGTTTGAATCTGATATCATTAGCTAATTGAGAAGAAATACATTTGGTAATTTTAATGGCGGCATTTGTCACATTTGCGAAGTCTTTCTCATAAATATTACATAGCTTACAGTTCCTTACTGCCAACACAGTATCATCTCGCTGAAAAACAACTGTCTGCTTATCGGACTCTGTGAACATTTTAGTATCAATCATCTCAGACATCACTCCACATAAACCAACTTGATAAATAGGGATTGTTTTCTCGGTTTTAGAATTGTCCATTTTATATTTCGAGAATGCCATGAGATCATCTACATATCTTTTTTTCCATTGCATGCCTAAAGCTCTGTTCGCATGATATAAAATGAAATCCAGTTTTTGATGAGACCCGCGTTGAGCCGCACAATGAGCAGCGGTCTCGTTATCCACCAATATGCTATCACAACTAAAAGAAGCTTCATTTAACCGTCTGCATGTATCGAAACCGGCATACTTCATAGCAAGTGCCATTGTTGCTTGTGAAGTCTTGAAACCTTCGCCTTTAGATAAGAGAGCCGACAGCAATTCATTCCCCATGACAGAAATCTCAAAATCTGGAGAAAAACATTGTGGATTCATCAAAAAATAATCAAGTGCACTGAAACCTCCATTAGTTAACAAAGCAGCACATGATGTGAATCGACTATGGTCCATGATCATGCGTGATATTATACTTCTATTTTCTAAATGGAACTGCCCAAAGAATAGATGGTGTAATGCTGAAAAGCCGTTCTTATCCTGCAGACACACGTTGCATTGCGGATTGCTGAGCAACGATTCTACGCACTCTGGCAACCCACATAGACATGCATCCATCAAGGCACTGTGCCCATTCTTATTACACAGATTGACATCGATGCCATCAACTGCCATGATTTCGTGAAATAGTTTGATGTATATTTCACGACGTGATACCCGTTTGGCTGCATAAAAACAGCAAAGTATAAGTGGTGTGTGGCCTGAATAGTCTTGTTCATTGATGTCACAGTGTTGCTGCTCAAGGAGAGCAGCGGCAACATCAAGGTCATCGTCAACCAGTGCATTAATCAGTGAATAAGTGGATGGGTCTTTATTGTAGCAAGAAGCCATATTGATGACAGTATCTAGCTATATATTTTAGTAAAACACGTTCTGTTTGTGTAAATGTTATTGTTTTTACAAATCAAATTAGTTTCTTTGCATTATGTACTGGTTAATCAGTGGATATGTATTGTATACGTTTTACGATATTTTGCGAAAAATTACTACATCAATCGCATCTCATTTGTTAGGATGGGCTGGGATGTTCAAATTTAGAGTTTACCTTAACATTTATTAAAGGTCCCAATAATTTTTACATTCTAGATTTATGAAATTAAGATCGTTTAATTGAAGTTATAGTAGTAAAGTTTGACTGCAAGCATAAATATTTAACTACCTACTAATTCAGCTGGACATCATGCCACAAGAGCTATTTACCGTTCATTAGAAATCCTACATCACAAGTTACAAAAAAATCAACGCATGATTATAAGAAATGCAAGCCTTATTATACGATTAACAAGAGGTTATAATGTTGTGATTGTGGTAAGTGTTTATGTTTTGATTGTGTTTTAAAAACTTAACATTTTTTGTTAAGAATAACTGCATACATCCAGAATCACCTGAAACAAAAACAAAAGTTATTTTTAAACATTGAATATACTGAAATATACTCGACACTCTTTCGTACGTTGGAATTATATCTTACGGTTGATATTTATTTCATAATTGACGTGTTTTATCAAGAAAACAAGTGGCTGCACAGGGCTTTCAAAGAGCTGTATTTACCCGACGACACAACCATTACGCTACAATGCTTATTTGCATGCGTTAAAGCATAGATTGTTCTACCGGGTAAGACTTCCGGGCGGTTCCAACAGGGTTTAAAACTCTCCCGAAAATGTAATTAAATCAAAGTGTTTTTTCAAGTGGTTATGCTTATTACAATTAAATAACAATTGAAACATGGAATGAAAATAATACATCATGTTTTTAGGAAAATAAAACAAAATATTTTTCCCTAAGATGGTTGCCTGGGGAGGGCTTCAGGCTGCGCCTTCGGTTCCTCGTGGAAAATATAATGTGTTTTCTGCAAACTTGACGCATAATTCCTTTCAAATGCTCCTATCATTCTATTATCCATGAATTTTTGTTTAACATTGTAGCGTGTGTCACAGGTTAAGTAAGCAGATGAGTTTATTCATAGCTTAGAATATTGATGTTATTGTCTTAAACTGCATTAATTTACAAATATTACATTTACTTAAACGGGGTAGGAGATTTTAACGCTTTCATCAAAAATAACATCTATTTATTTTGCTTTGCCAAAGTATTGATGGGTGTCAGTGCTGGCCAGTGTTGTATATTTAGTCAAACCTGTCCTGATCTTTGAATTTGTTTATATTTATCGCAAAGAGTATTCATTATTGATGCGTCACGCTTCGAACCAAATTTATAGAACATTCTTGTATGCCAATAGCTAACAAAAATATTCGGTGTCTTCGCTATATAATGTTTTTAAATATTTAGCGTCGAATTGAAAACTAATCGAAAACTAACTGAATAATTTATTATTTATACTCATGAAGAGAATGTATTGAGATATAAAACTTAAATAAACAACGCATAACATATTACTCGCGCATAATCATGATTGGTTTACTGATAAATGCAAGTTGATTTTCGTGCTGAACTTACATTTCAACTATCTGAAATATTGAACAGCACAGTCTATGACAACACGTGTAGCAGATTTTCCGTCAAATTTTCCGTCAAATTTTCCGTCAAATTTTCCGACAAATTTCTCGTTTATATGATATGCCAATAGATCCTTTCCACATATAATAATAGAAATGGATAAAATTGTTTAGGTGTTATGTTGTCGGTTGTCTATGTAAATTATTTTTAAAGGATTATATCAAATAAAAATACTGACCTCAATATTCACAATACGACAGAATCAAAACGATAATCCAATAACACTGATAATGATAAGTACAAAGTGTTTTCTTGAGGCTTTTATCATCACTAAGCCTGTCACACTTCAAAACTTGTTTTTGAATTCCAAATTACTTGGCTACACCAAAAATACTAAATTTATGTTGCAAGAAGAAACAATCAATGGTATTGTTTATTATCCCATAAGCTTCTTGAATAAGCAGTAGAGGTCATATATTAATGTAGATAACAAGTTTATAGTAGTAACAGACATAAGCCCGTAGCAGAAGGCTATATCATATAAATCGGGTTGAATAATATTATTCAAAACATATATTTGAATAATGCTATTTTCATTAAGGTATAAATAAAGCCATAATTGAATTGGATGGTTATATATCAACATGATTATTTTTAGCTTATCATGAATGGTTGATGAATATGCAACGTGCAATTCATCTTTGATTCATTTTAACTAAATATTAGAATCTATCATCATGTATAAATGATACTTTTACAATGAGCCGCCGTGCCCAATATAAAATAATGCTAGTCACAAAGTATATAATTAAATGTATTCATGTGAGTTTGTGAATTGCATTCATTTGCGTATTGACAACCGTAGCATAATAATGAAAAGGTTTCTGATTGTCACAAAAAAAAAATAATAAATAGACGAATAGATGAACTTATGCTAAGTTCTGACTTTTTTGTTTATTAAAATGATTCCAATCCAATACATTCCCTTTATTACACAATTACTCAGTTTACGCAATATTGCTTGTTCGTCATATTTACACAATTTTACGAAGCAGATAGGCCATTCACACGCTTAATGTATTCTTTTCATATTATTTGGAGCATATTAGTTGACGCATTGCTATTGAATAAACGGCCCTTGAATTACATAGGATTTCAACAGCGCTCCATTTAATAAGCCAAACATACAAAACATACAATGAGAACGAATAAATGAATTTGGAATTGATTATATCTTAATGATAACTATATTTCGATTACATCCATTCGATGTTCTATATGTCATTGAGTGTTTTTTCACTTTTTTCTACGCCATAACAGGTCGTTCAATGGATATCCTTGTTATTTCATTATTTTTGGTGTGGAATGAATGTCGGTTTTATGTCGTCGTTGCAATATATACAAAAATAAACATATCAGAAATCCATTCCTAAATTTTGTATTTAAAAAAATCAACTGGATAAAGATATACATTTCAAAAAGTCTTGTTGTGCTTGATTATGGCCAAAGCGAAAAACTTGTATTTTAATGTGAACCAGCAGAACGCATGGTGGGTTTATCTGCAAACATGTATATTCCTCGTACCAAATTTACCTTTTAATATGGTTTAATTTAAGTCCTTCTTGATTCCTATACATTTATAAAAATGCTTTAATGAGGTAGTATTCATAGTTCACATGCATACTGAACACGACATGTCAAAGGCATATTTGATCACAAGATATATTTTGTCTGTATTTTGATATAAAACGACATCGACAGCTATGGGAAAAAATAGCATGCACGTTAATTATCCTAAGGTTTTGACCAATTGGGATCCCCCTTTGATACCAGCACATCACATGGCAAATATTTGCATTAATAAGAATTTTGTTAATGTATGAAGGCAGCAGGTTATTCATAACAAACATATCAACTCGGCATATAATCTTGGCAATAAGTCTACTCGATGAACACATAAATTATTGCGCAACGATATTCGTAATAACAAAAACATGTAAGAATATTGAACATAGGATTAACTATCACATACCAATTTCCGCCTATGACAAAGAATTGTATTCTAACTGACCTGACTATTCCATTTTTTATAGTGCTTATAGAATCGAGATTAGGATGATTGCTTGACCAGCTGTTCTATCACTACTATGATGGAAAAGTACTTTGTATCTTGTGTGTTTCGAATATTTATTTTGCCAGATGGATTCGTCTTTAGATATCACTTTTTGTTGTTTTAGGAAATGGAAAAGAGTCGACCGATTTGAGCGATCCCTTCAACCACTACAATTTTAACTTATACATTTTATTTATTTCATGTAAATGTTTCATCGAATGTTTCCGGCGGTGGTATTTAGTTTCATTATCATATGTTTCCTTGCAGTACAGTTAAATTATACACAAAACGATTTTTTTACCGTAACACTTTAAACCTTTCCATTTGTTCTCAAAACATTCCATCTAATTTGCGGGTTATGTTCCATATTGTAAGGGAGATCAATTACAATAAAAATCAATATTTATGATTAAATAAAAAATACATCAGATTTATATGCTTTTATAAATCTAATTGTAAATCTAAATGTAATTTCGAGTGTATTATTATTCAATGGCAAGTATATTATTTTTTCCGATATATTCAAAGCATCAACCACCATCAAAGGTACTGAAAAGTTGGTATATTTCTTACATTTACTTATCTTACTCCTCAAAGCGATCCACTATCTTGGATCTTGGAAGGGTAAAAATAGGACAATTTGTCTAACTGTCCGTGCTAGATTGTCCCAAATACCTTGCCGCGTGCCTACATTATCCACAAAGTCAAGGCAATATGCCTGACGAATAGAATGTTGATCGTTTGTAGATCAGCTTCTCCTCTGTGATCATTGCTGATCTATCACTTTGTTTTGCAACACGTAGCACTGACAAAGGTTGGCGTTTTAAAATCCACGGGGGCAAGTTTTCGGAAACGTATATTCCTAGGCCACAAAGGTTGGAACTATTTCGAAATATTGCTGTGCGTTGGTTTACTGATTTAACCTATGTTAAAAAAGTCGTGGAGGTCCTCTTCGGACCATGCCTATAGGTATCTTTCACTTCGATATTGTTCAGCTGCCTTTTGTCCGTGAGTAACGTTTCTACCGTGTTAAAAGTGTTTTCGTAGTTTGCTGATTCTTTCAAACCGGTAAAATTAACACAATTGCGTCTTGATTCTAGACATTTGTTTGATACTGTCTTTTTGGATATTTGTTTTCTGTTTCTTTTTCGAAGAGCGGAAATTTCCGTTTTTGATTTCGACATTTCGGTATCTTTCTCTATCTTTTCCTTCTGTAGGGTTGCAATTTATTCTTCAATGTCTTTGACAAGACTGTTATATCCATTTTGATTTTCTAATAATGGAATCAATATTTTCGAGTCTTTTGCTTCAATTCTATTGATAAGCAAATAAAAATCAAGCTCTTGCGTTTGCTCGGCATTTTCATGTTTCGCAATTTCGTCCAAATTCGAACTCATTTCTGAATTTGTGATGATTTGACTCTCAGACGAGTAGTATATCGTTGGTATTCATTTTTCTTACCTTTACAAATATGATTATAAAGTTAATATCCTTTGTAGGACAAGTATCCTCTATATTAGAAACGAGTTCTTCAAATAGAGTTTTTCTATTTTAAAAAATAATGTCTACCCTAAATATCAGCCAATGATTATTTGCCTTAAAATATCAAAACTTCATGCTGGTAAATAATCTAAAAGTCAAAACTATATAGCTTATATGAGACCAATATCGATAAAAAGCATTGGAAAGTTAAAAACAAACTTAGTGTTGCCCATATTAGTCGAAAACAAATATTATCAGGCGAACAAATATAACACGGGCCCCATTTGTGTTTTTAATAATAATAGTTGATAATGTTGTCTCTGTCATTTTACCAATTCTTGAAAACATGTTGTGGGGTACCCTTCACATAAGTAAATCACAATTTGGCGAATTAAGTAGACTTAAGCATACATTTTGTAACCAACGTATTGTAAAATAGCGTAATATTAAATCATAAACAACTAATGCGATATGTATTGACCTATCATGTACAATACAATGAGTTTGATTTCAGGAATCTTTAACTTCTCAACAAAGATAGATACGGTAGAAAATGTTAATAGATCTTCATTTTAAGGTATATATTACACTGACCTAATCTGTTGACATTTGATAAGTTGATGTGGCATCTAAGTTGATAAGATGATGTCGATCCATGTAACGACCAAGCCCGGGCGACGACAAGCCCTGCACGACGATATGTTACGCCAACTGACCCGGGTACTATGTGCACAGGACATACAATACGTCGTTGCAGTGCGGGAGCCGAGAAGAATATTTCAGATTGCATGGTAGGCTACTGACTAGACATACAATTATATCAGCAGGGGCCGATAACTCTCAATTTAGAATATATTTGAGACATATACCAACATTCAATTATTTCAGACCATCCGGGATGGTCTGAAATATGATCCCAAGTACAGGCAGGGTACAGCTATGCCAAAATTAACGGAAACGCATGCGGGAGAGGATGTGGGCATTTTTGCAAGGGAACCAATGGCCAAAGGAATAATTGTCGACAACTTTATTATAACAATAAAAATTGAAATAATTAAAATATCAAATATTATTAACGCCCGCTAAAACAATGTGATTACTTTTATTATTGATATGCGAGGCACACACATTTTCCCAGACTTCTTAAACGCCACCGTTTCTTTGTGAAACAAATGACTCAACTTTACAATGAACAATGTATTTATTTTGAAATATAAATATGTTTGTATCATCAACTTAAATAACATAACTAAAAATGAAATAAGTGAACATGACCAAAACTCATTAATGACATTCATGACATTACCTTCAATAATATAAAATCGTGAGTTTTGTCTTTCTTTTTCAATTATTAAAATAGTGCTTCATTGATGTGTAATAAGTATTGCTCTATCTTATATGAGCACTAAATGACAGCTTATTAGCATAATGCTGTTTTATCGGTTATTGACTTTTTCTTCAATAATTGTAATTTAAAACCCACTAATGTAACAGCGTCCCTACAGCCTAGGGGTTAAGCTGCCTGACAGCGCTACAGAAGTTTTGCAACCCAGGTTCGATTCCCATCAATACCAAATAACAAATTTTCATTTAATGATGCGTTTTGTTATGTTCTTTTAATTTCAGATTATCATATTTGATGTTTAAGTTTGGTGTTGAACTAATTAACATAATTTGCTGAAAAATTCGCTATTTATAGTAAAATAATATCATTTTAAGGGTTGAAGAAGTATTGTGAAACCATTTGGCTGATCATTTTCATTTGAAACGCAATTTAGCGGCGTGTGTTTACATTTGAAGCCCGCTATTTTGATTTGAAATCCGCAAACCATTGAAAATCGCCCTGTAAAACAACGTTTATATAACACCGTGCCTCGCAATTCGATAATGGTGAGTAATATTAAAGACGTATATAATTAATACATATAATACGACACAGAAATATATCTTCAAAGGTTCTCTCAAACAATCATATTTTCTAGAGTGATTATTTTTGCAGAGGTTATATTTTATAAATATACTTAATATATATTTGCTTATTTTATTCTGAGCACTTTTTGCATGTTGTAGATATTATGGAAATGAAAACAAATTTAGTGAATAATCTAAATGTATAGATGCCTGATATGAATAGATCAATAAGAATTATTCATGAAAAAAAATTGAAGTCAGTAAAATATAACCAAACTGTATATAATTACTTTATTAAGCACGTTATAGAAATCATAGTTTCATCACTTAATTCAATTGAATGATATGTTAACTACCGTTAAGTATCATTAATCATTATACATATATTGAATGACAACAAGTACAAATAACACAGTAAATACACTTTTTTGCTGCATATAAAAGATACATTTACATCCATAACTTATCGGACAATGTGAATAATTTGCCATCAATTCCTTAATGTTGCGACATGGAATGTTGCTTCTTACTTTAAAACATAATCATATATTTAAAGAGAACTTAAATGCGTGTGGTTCTTTGCGCGTCAAAAGTAAAACAAATTAAATTTATACATTATTTGACATCTGTTACAAGATACTATTTTTTTTACATATACAACACAACATAAGGCATATATTAAGCAAGTGCATATAACTTGCTATATATCATATTATGTCTATGCGACAGTAACTCATTTTACACAAACTAATTTGGCTTACGACCTGTCACAAAGATCAAGTCTCCACCAATCGGTAACATTACTTGGAATAGCAAAGCTTTTAAGCCGTTCAGTTATATATGCATAGTTTCCATCAATGGTTCTGTTACTAATATATTGTTCAGAAAGTTGTTCAATCGATGTTGTGACCACTCCCGCATTTACCTGAAATGATAGTATATTTTATGTAGTTTATATTTTCTGTAGCTGATCTATTTCTAAGAAACACAATAACAGATTACTTGTCAAACGCAATGTTATAGAACAGTCAATATTATAATTTATTATATAAAATAGTAATTTAACTTTCAAAATATAAATGGCAAAACAAATAAATGAATATTATATTTTAAAGACCACATTATCTCACTTGTTTCTCAGACAAAATTAAATACTCATCAGACTACTGTTACTTACATGCCCATCCGGATATCTGTGTGAAGCCCCAATGTTGACTTTTGGATATTATTTATATTCGTTTGTTAAATATGGTGTTTGAAGATGTTTACTTAACCTTTACATGATTTGATTTCAAACGCCTTAATGTGTATCATAATGTTATCATAAGGAATGTAATTATATTCTAAAGTAATACAGATTCAAAGTTATACAATGTATAACAAATATGTTATGTGAAGAAAGATTTAACAATATCATGACACATAACCAAAACAAGTAAAAACTTGGGAAGATTTAAAGGATGTGATAATACGGTAAATACGCTGCACTACTTAAACATAAAACCCCTTGCATGTGATATATCCATGAAATTAAGCCGGCACACCGAGAAATTATAATCACGAATATCGAGGGGATACACCGGGAAATCATAATCACGAGTATTGAACAATCAAAGTAATGAGGGGATACATGAGCTATTTTCCAATTAGGGCAAAGCGACATACAATAAAAGATTGCATATGACAACCATGATGCATTCTAATACAGCAACGGTATAATTTCCCAGCGCATATGCCTTCTAACTATGCATGAATAAGTATTATGAAGCCTCCAAAGAAGCCAAGTTTAGTGTCAAGATGTGACTTGTCTCAAAACTAACATTCATTTGATAGATATATGGCAAGCTTCAAATAAAGCTAAAGCTAAACAAAATACAACCAGAAAATTTAATTACAATATAATATCATTCGAAACGAAAGACAAATATATGAAGTAGCAGAGTCGGTATATCTATAATCAGTTTCGTCTAAACCACCATGAATCATAGTTCCTTATCTGATGGAAATACTGAGTCAGTGACACATATTTGTCACTTAAATGAACCTTGATAGAAGATGATGGTGCAATTGTAGCCGCTCTATGTGTATGAAATCAATTAGACCGCAACACCTCCGACCTAAACCTCGAATCTTATACCAAATATGTGCACAAAACATATCTATCTTATATCAACTGGATACATTGCATTTGGAAATATTCAACAAGAAGTATACATGAAGTCTTTGCTTGATTTGTCAGTACCGTAGCCTACCTCGACCTCCGGCAAATCACCAACAATTATCTCTAGAAGATAAGACAGTGCTATGTTTATGCAATAGCTCTTCAAAACCTACTGGTTGGCGATCGGTCATTGCAACAACATGTCGCTTTATTTATTGATTTACGGTACCACGGCTTGAATATATCCACCGATTTTATAGAAAGAACGTTAAGTCACGCTCAAACTACGTAATGCAATAGACTTCTTCTATTTGTGTAGGGTTTTAAGTGTTTTATTGCAGAAATTACTATGATTTTATCACAATTTATGCTTAGATATCTATATTTGAAAAGAGTTATTGCATGGAAAACCGAAAATAAACAAAGTTATAAGCATTTACAAGACTATGATTCCTGCTTATATGAATTATTTAATTTGATCTTTTGAATACTATTTTAGAATGTATATTATGTTCAAAACAACCTTTATTCCGTCGGGATTTAGATTTTCTAAGTAACATGTTCACCTAGGTAGCCAGCCTGTCATTGCTGTTTAATCTTTTAATTTTGCACGATTTGCCACAAGCCAAATTCGAATTTGATAGGAAAGAGCTGAAATGAGGCGCCTCTTCTGGCAACACGAGTACATGTCTTGATCATGGCTAGCGCAGTGTAACAGTGACTGCTTTGGATCGTACCATACACATATGCGCCTTTTTGTTTCTAATTGGTTTATAAGCTCACCATACGTTGCATCGGCCCAAGAAATTCGACAAGGTTCAATATCGTCCATTTTTAATTCTTCTATTTCCTGCAAGATGACAAACAAACAGTTCTTGAGCATATAGGAGCTTATATATTTGACAATATCAATAGGTTCCAGTAATTGAAAAGCCTCTCTGTTTGGAGCCGGCTGCTCACAGATTGCAGTGAGACACATGGCTTTTGCCAGGATGTAGCCTTCGCGCACGTGCTCAGGAAGGGAGGCCATAAGTGCCTGCTCACCCGATGAATACGAAATTGGAAATACGTCAGTGCCCTCATCGAATCGTGATACTTTTGCCAATGCATAATATTCATTGCATTTTACTTGCAACGGCAAAGGTCTTTCTGGAGAGTAGCTTGGGCATATAACAGCAGGCGCAAGATCAATTGAGATGTTCAAATTTTGAAGGCGATCACTATTGTATTTCACAACAAGCCGAGGAATTTTGTCTTCAA
Organism: Hydroides elegans; assembly: GCA_001703475.1. NCBI lineage: Eukaryota > Metazoa > Annelida > Polychaeta > Sabellida > Serpulidae > Hydroides > Hydroides elegans. The sequence continues at coordinate 27,494 of LQRL01061873.1, read as the reverse complement.
ATTGCAAAGCAAATTTGCCCAAGGTCATACTGTAATTATTATCTTCATGAGACAACTGGTTATGACCTTCCTGAATGACGATGTCAACCGCATTTACAAATTCGCGATTTAATTTAGGGGGGATAATGTCGCCGAATGAATCGCAAAGGTGTTCCAATGCATCGTTGGCTCTAAATGTCACATTATGATTTGACGGATATGTAGTATGAAATATATAGGCATTCCCGTCCAAACGACAAACAATATCCACCTCATCGGGCAAATAACATTTGGTACCTTCAGCTATGCTTCCCGATAATATAGGTGTAAATACCAAGTGTTTTAATCTGTTATCACTAGCAAATTGATAAGAAATACCCTTGGTTATTGTAATGACCGCATTTTTCAGATTTGCGAAGTCGTTCTCATAAGTATCACAAAGCTTACAGTTTTTTACTGCCAACACAATATCATCTTGCTGATAACCTACTGTCTGCTTAACATCCTCTGTGAAAATTTTAGTATCAATCATCTCATATGTCACCGCAAATGATCCGACTTGATAAATAGGAATTGTTTTCTCCGTTTTAGAATAATCAATTTCATGGTTTGATGATGCAATTAGATCATATACGAAACTTTGTCTCCATTGTATTTCTAAGGCTATCTTTGTATGACCTAAAATGAAGTCCAACTTCTCTTTCGACCCGAGTTGAGCGGCACAATGAGCGGCGGTTTCGTTATCAGGCAGTGTGCTATCCAAAATAAACGAAGCATCATAGAGTCGCGTGCAAGTATCGAAACCAGCATATCTAACAGCAAGTGCCATTGTTGCTTGAGAAGTATTGAAACAATCACCTTTAGACAGGAGAACCGACAGCAATTCATTCCCTTTCAATGAAATCTCAAAATCTGGCGAAACAAAATTTTGATTCATCAAAAAATAATCAAGTGCACTAAAACCTCCATTAGTTAACACATCGGTACAGGCTGCGAATTGACTATGGTCGATGAGCATGCACAATATTATTTTCTGAGTTACGAGGTTGCGATGGCCATAGAATAGATGGTGTAATGCTGACCAGCCAATTTCATCCTGCAGACACACATTGCATTGCGGGTTGCTGAGCAGCAGCGCGACGCACTCAGGCAACCTAAATAGACATGCAACCATCAGGACACTGTGCCCATACATATTACACAGATTGATATCAACTGCCATGATTTTACGAAATAGTTTGATGTATGCAATTTTGCCTGCATATAAGCAGCATTACATTAATGGGTTGCAGCCATTATCGTCTTGTTCATTGATATCACAACGTTGTTGCTCAAGGAGAGCATAGGCAGCATCAATGTCATCGTTGTGAATTGCACGTATCAGTGAAATGCTGGATGTGTTTTTATTTGTTGCAGAAGCCATTGATTTTCTTTTGAATGAATTATTGCATGCGTGGATTTAATTGGTAGAATTTAATATTATTGAGATGCAGTGTATGCATCTCATCTTGATTATTGATTTGATATGCTTTAATTATTCGAATTGAACACTAAGTGTTGCGTTTTTATTAATTAAGTTTCAAAATGATCATTTGAATTGAAAAATGTTAATCAAACAATTTATTAGTGTTAAGATTTCGAATTGTTGGTATTAAATGATTGATATTAGTGGATATTATAATTAGTAAATGTTTAAAACAGTTGATGATAACTTAAATTTAAATGAGGTTACACAACCATGCCCAATTGGCTTTTTTATTTTACATGGAAAATATATTTTAATCTATAATTTGTGTTTAGCATCGATAATATCTTTGTTAGTATTTAGATGTTTGTTTAAGTAAACGTGTTTAGTTCTTTCGAACCAACTGAGGACGCCCTGTGGAGACCTGCAATTACAATAAAGGAGTATTTTTGATGAATACAAAATAAACTATAAAACCAACACTATACGATTTTAATGTTACGAACGTAGCGATTAAGTAAATTTTGGACTGTAATTTATTTGAATATATATGAATATATCTGACAAATTTAAGACCCTTGGATGTAGCTTGGTTTGAATGAGTGTTTTCAAATGATTTATATTAGTTTGATCATAAACCTGATTTCAATTGCTAGAGTGAAAGAAACACTTCGAAACACATATTTTGTTGATGTGAAATTTACCAATGAATTCTAAACTTTGTAAGTTTTATTTCGACCCACTGTTTAACACTAAATGTTGCATTAAAAGCCACATAGTATAAAAAGTTGCGCACCAAAAAATGTGTGTAATCATAAGTGTAATTTTCACATTATATCACATGAATACGAACATTTGATGTGAAAATCGATGTATCAACCTTATTATCGTGCATTAATCTTCGGAGGTTCGGTGATTTGACGTAGGTTGTTTTATAATCTTCAATGAACAGACTTTAAATCAAAATTCTAAGCTGTCTTTATTTTTAAAAAAATAACCTTAGAAGAAGAGCTAAAATCTATATATGTAAGACTTTTCGGAGATCCAAAATACTTCCGTTATGAAAAGGCATCAGTTATGTATGATACAGTAAGACAAAAACGTTGTTGAGTTTTGAGAATGAATAGTTGCTCTAGCTATCACATTTACCTAACCGTTATATAGAGACATTGTATGGAGTATAACTTTTGGAGAAAAACGCTTCTACTTCAACCTTGTCCCTCAGTGTAAAAAAAAACAACGTTAATGCATATATGAAAAGTTCAAGAACATACTACCCACCTTTTAAAAAAAGTCATATTCATCTCAGGATTCGTTTTGCTCTGGGGTTTTATTTCAAAAACCTGCCTGTAAAAGGAGTCAAAAAACAAAAGAATATAATAATAATTCTTGGGTTAAAAATTAATAATTTATCAAATACTTATTCTTGATCCCTTACTTAAAGCCGGTATGACACCAATTTAAAAACCAATTTGAAAGTTAAAAGATGAGATTTGCATAACAATTAATTCATTAATGAGACAACCCACATAGCCTTACATTTAACGCGTTTTTAAGCATGATAACTCGAACACATTTTTGAGAGTATTACTTTTTATTTGAAAAGCAAAAAAGAAAAAACACTTGATTATTTGCTGACCAAAATAATTTTGTACATTGTTTTTTCTTATTTAGAATTTTTTTTTTCGAATTTTACTTTTTTTAAGGTGGTTCTATAAAAAAAATCAGCTTATTTATACAGTTACAGCTATTCAGAGTTAGTTAAAATAGACAAGATAAAGAGTGGAAGAACGCTGGAGAACGCTTAGGAGGCTTGGCATAACTTAAAGAGATAGAAAGAAAATCATAAAAGAGAATGAGGTGCAAGCAGAATAAGCATCCTTATGGATTTTAGTGCAAGAAAAAAGGGATACAATGTCGCCAAAGTGAGGCAGGCTGTTATGCTTCGAGACAACAATAAAAAAACACGTCGGCAGGGTAGGTATAAAGCTACACTAGGGGAGAAACCGGCATGTACAGGTGGCGGTTAAGTCAGCAGAGGATAGGCTCCGATAAAGTAACATCATCGGGACAGTAACGCATGGTCGTCTAGGGCTGGGGCATAAAACTATAAGTAGGTTAAGCTCAGCTTCAAAGCAACGACAAAGATAACTAGACCAGGATGAGGTTTGGCAGGGCAACGAGGAGCCACGTATAACCGAGGTAGAGGCCCAGAAGAAGCAAGGAAGCTGGCTTAGATGGAAACCAGTTCGAGCAAAAAAACTACTATGGGACGAGCTCATAAATTGAAATCAATAAGAATTTGATTTGCCAATAGCTCTGCGTGCGACATATTACCCACTCGAACACATTGCCTAAAATGGATATTGAGTAAGGACACATTGTGTAAACTTTCTGCAAGAGAGCAACGCTCGAGCATGTGTTATCAGCCTACCAAAATCCTAAGTCGACGGTTGTTTACACGCAGAGACATTACCAGGTTCTGGAATTCCTAGCACACGGCATTAAACTGCAAATGAGAAATCAGCGTAGCGTCGTTCTTGTGAAGGTGTCACAGTTCATTTTCTTTGTTAGAGAGGCCGAGGCAACACGCAAAAAGCAGTTGATAACTGCGGTAGGAGGAAAACTAGCAACAGGTAGTGACTAAAAATTGCGGGGTGACTTTGACAGACAACTAGCGCTCCCGTAGCATATAGCAATCACGAATCTACGACCAGACATAGTGTTGCGGTCATAAACCGAAAAGCCAGTAGTGTAAATAGAGCTCAAGGTACAATTTGAAGAAAGAGTAGATAAGGCTCATCCACGCAAACGCTTGAAGTACCAAGAGTTGGTTGAACAATGCCAAGATAAAGAGTTGAAGACGTGGTGCTTCGTAGTAGGATTTCGTGACTTCCCGGCAACATAAGTGTAGAGAACGCTGGGGAGGCTTGGCATCATAAAAGTAGCCTTATGGTATCCTTATGGGTTTGATGCTCATCATTTCGATCGCAACTTACGCTGCTGATGTATGGACTATAAAGTTTTGAAGATGGCAGACCGAGCTATAAACGATGTGGGAATGACATTGTCTATATAGCAACAAACCTTATCAAAACCGAAAGGCCCAAGTGGTTTGAGCATGTGGCCCAAAGACAAGTAGACAGCTACGTGGCCCGTGAGTTCAACCTCAACTTGCCAAATCCAAGAAAACGAGGCCGACCGCCAAATGAAGTTTTCACCCAAATCCGACACGACCCCAGCCAAAAGCAGAATGAAGCAGAATGAAGCAAGGATCCGGAGAGTATAACAACAAGTTATAATATTTGACCGTCACTTCAAATATTAGAGACATTTGAGACAATGTAAGAATAACAGAGTTTGCAATCTTTGGTGAAGTTATAAGATATGGTGAAATACAATTTTCATTGAAGTCAGATAATAATTCACATATTGATTGAAATAGCTATCTAGAATGAGAGTTTTGATGTTATACAGTTTCCACATCATCTTATCGAACATCGGGTATCATAAAGCATTTAAAAAATGTTTGGTTAATGACGGCTAATGAACAATAGTTAAGGGCAATAGTTAATCGTCACCTGAATCGTGATTATAATAATATCTATCATTTTGAAAACAACAGTAGCCTAGGATGTTAACTTCAATGGCTTGTTCCTCAATTGCTGTTGCTCAAGGAGCTGAGAGTTTCGTCAGCGTCCAGGTTAGTTTCTATGTAATTCGGAATCAAGATAAATCTGAAAATGTTATAAGACTTTTAGGTAAATGAAATTCGTTTTAAGAATTTCCGCACTGCAAGCCGAACAAGAAACAAATGTTTATAGACGCAACTTATACTCAGACATGCTTTAAAATCATGTATAGAGCTAAATAGTATCATATAGGGACAATAGATTATCATCACCATATTGCAATATCTTTTTATTAGCACAATCTGTAGAGACACACATGTACTTGGAATATAGCATATTGCTACGTAACTAATGAAGACTCAAGCATCCAATTTGTCAAACAGTTAAAAGTAATTTTAAGTTTGTGTAGCTCTCTATAATGATTTTTGGGCAATGTGATATTTTCACAATATTGTTTTATTATGTCGCATATTTACAATATATATATCTTCATAATATAAAAAACGGGGTTAGATAAAAAAATACACTTTCTCATGCTTTTGAGTTCGTTTGACCTTTCGTTTTTATACATTTGCCAACATCCAGGCTGCTATCGTTGGTTAAAATAAACAACCTGTTTATCATATCGTTTCATGAACATCATAATTAAGCGTATTAGGCTTTTAGAAAAATAAAGTTCGATTTTTTTTTAGAATTTCTGCACTTAGAGCTCAAACAAGGAACAAGTTATTATAGATTATGGGTTTTTATATCGACAAAAAATAGGGAAAAATACGTGACACTCCTTTCTTGATTGTAGCCTTTATATCCAAACTAGATGGGACATAAAGGAGTGTGCTTCTTAAATATAGAATCAATTGAAAGATGATATATTTTATCAGTAATGTTTATTTCACAACATACTATTCAGGATTTTAAATTTGCTAGCATGTTGCATTAACTTTCTGAGCTATATAAACTTTTGGGAAATAAATATATTAAAGTTAATTGTTGACATATGTGAATATCAAAGTTGCAGTACGTTTTCAAACTTATTTCAGATCGAGTAAAGATAGGCCATTAAGAATAATATGGCATCATGAAATGGAATGAAATAATTGTGCAGCAATTAGATTAGTTTTTAAATGTTTGGTTTTATGTTTTACATTTTTATAAATCTATTTGCATGCATTATTATCGAGCTTGATATGAAAAAAATATATCAATTTCATGCAGCTCTTAAATTACTTAAATAGTCATATACTATTATTATTTCATTCACACATCACATGTCATTTTTTTATTTAGGAATGATCTGTTAAAAGTTTCTTTCTCTTTCTCTTTTGTACAATTTCTTTCTTTAAAATGTTGTACCCGGAAGAAATTATCCAAATCGCGCTGTCAATTAAATACAAAAAATGGTTAATTCTGAAATCAACATGATCTGTATACTAACAGGATTAATAGTTTTTCCGTCGCTAATGCCGTTCCGTGTATATTGTGTGTACAACATGAACTGCTATATTATCTTAAGTAGATGCTTAGTTCGAAAAACACTGTTGTTATGTTTACTAGTTTCATTTTAAATGTACAGCTAGCTGATCGGAGGATTAACTACAAAGTCAGCCTATGTACATAAGAGAGGTAATTTGAGATATTCAGTGTATTAGGAGCTCAAAACAGCAAGCTTATGCATGAAATAATACGTCATCCGAAATATCAATATATAAAGCATTTACAATTGTATTATGATGGCTGCAAAACCGTTTCAACATATTTCTTAACTTGCATTTAGATCTACTAGTTACTATTAACCTAGTTACTCAGTTTTTAATGTTCAATTATTGCATTTACATTATGAAAATAGGTTGAATTACAATATTCTAATAATATTAATGACCTCATTGTAACATGCACCTCTTTTTATTTATAGATTTTAATTATGTTCAGAATATTATAATCCTTATCGGAATAGTCGATAGTTTCTATGCTTAGAAAGACACTTCCGTATGAATTCGAATACGTAGCATGTCCTTACACTAATTTAACCTTAATATGAAACCGCATTCAAGAATCATAGTAGAGATTGTTTGCATAAGCAAAATCATACTGCAATGCAAAAAAATCCAATAAAATGATTTTTTTAAAAATGTTTTAAATCATATTTTTAACTTCTTAAATGATGCAATCATGACCCAATGTTTTTGAAATAGCTTTCAAAAATTAACTTATATTCTGATAGCCGCTTAGATCACTTAGTTTATGGGCAATCATTATTTCTTAAAAAATGTAACTTTATCTGTTTAGAACACCCTCATTCTTTTATGAACGTTGTTGTGAAGTATTCCACGAGTAACTCTGTTGTACATGCTGGGATAGCGATTATTTCTAGAGCTTCCTCTCTATAACTTATATTGCATAAAGACAGATCAATATGAATTATTTACAATTACCAGTCAATCAGATGCTTAAAATTATAAATGAAATATCCATTAAAAATTGTATAATCCTTAACATCAGTAATCATACAAATATTATCATATAAGTGTATTTATATTTATATTGATACGAAAATATACAGACAAACGAACGCCTCATAATTTAGCATATTTACTAACCTCAGAGCACCGCTTCGAACACTAGATCCTTATTTTCAAAAATGAGTCATATCAACAGTATTTCATGTTTCCAATCCTTTGTTTAAATGCGCGACAAATGTTTTTTTCTTATATACAAGTGGTGCTATTTATGAAAACATCAACCGTTTATGTGTTTTGCATCCCGGTACAATTAACAACACTGATATCAAGCTTCGTATTTGAAACTGAGCTGATAAACTTCATTCAGAGAGTGCCGTTGCTCTCATGGTGCAGCGATGTTGTTGGTGTGAGACTATGGACTGGACTATAAAAAAGGCATGAAATCTACTTTTTCAGCAAAATACTTAGTAAAATGCAAATGCCTAACATATAGAATTCTTGCAATTCGATGAGTATAACGAATTTATGCATAGCGTAATTTTGTTGCAAAAGTTAAGAATATAATATTTCAGTAAATAAAAAAAATAAAATCATAATTTAGTTATGGTCGATTGATTATGGATTGTAATTCAACCAATGTTTAGCATGTAATATCAACAAGTTTGCGTATTCAATAATATGCTACTGTAGACACTAATTTTTGCGATCATACTGTTTTAAAAATAAAAAACTATGTTCTTTCCAATCCATTTCCAACTTTATATATTAAAACTTTACTTGTTTCCATATTCTAGAAACATCTGGCTTTTTCATTCATTATTCCTTTCCCAAATATGAGCATCACGCGTGCTGTCGTTTTGAATTTTCAGACCCGGAAGAATAAATTTTTATTTGTTGTGCATGATAAGCTGAATGACAGAATCAGCCACATTTTGGTGTTTTATCATTACGTGTTTTTTTTTAAAGTCATGTCTTACATTTTTTCTGAATCAACTGCATGACAGAGAGACATCCAAAAAAAGACATCGTTTGTTAAATAGTCTGCATTTGTACTTTGACTGCTATGCATATGACCTAATGAATAAGCCTTAGATAGTCAAACGTTAGAATCCATTAAAGCTGAGATAATATAAAAAATCCTTATTCAGAAGAGCAACGCCGCTGGTTTCCATCCATATATTTTATGTCAAAAACATAATCTATCGATATCGATCTACCTTTTATTTCCAATAACGGTCAAATAAATGTTAAATCCGACCATGCAGTGATTAAAATTGCGAATGCCTTTCGCAATGGCAGCGAGTGAATAAAGCATGACAGGTAGCGTGTTGATTATTATCATTAATTATCTATTCATTGAAAATTTATTCAAACTAGGAGAGATTAAGAGATATGTATAATACGTTGTATCAGATTGATGGCATCGTGATCTTTTTGATGTATCATTTAGTGCATAATGCAGCAACCGATATTATAACATCACACATGATATTATTCTTCACCACATTGATGAGCGAATCCTAATCTTCTTTTACTGCTTTGAGAGAGACAAAATGTGGCATTTTTTACTTTTCATTCTTTTATGGTGACCAATGTTTGTTTAGATGAAAAATAACAAGTTCTGTTCTTATTTTATAACTAGCTTATTCATATGCTTTTTATCAGTTTAAGCTGGCAATGCGCATATCTATTGGTTTAAAATAACCAGTCAATGTGATTTTCTGTTTTACATCGTAAAATGATAACATTTAGACAGGCAATGAGTTTCTCCATACAGGCGAAATATTCCTGGTGTCTTTCCTTTAGTTCACAGAAACACTTTCATGGAGCTACTGTGAAAGGTGTCTTTATTGTGACTATAGTTTTCAACGAAGTGATATACCGTTTAATACACGTTTACGGGTGAAAAATTTCTCGTTGAGTCGTTCATCATTTGGATTGCTTCTTGATATTTTAGCAATTTATGCGTTTACAAAAGATAGGCACAATATTTTATGAATATGGTCATGCATAAACGTATGTAAACAATATTCTGTTACGATTCTTATTATCTCACTATTCAATAAGATTGTATATCACACTTATATCTCTTTGTCCTTTATGTTAAACCGATTATTTTCTCATTTTATTTATTTGATTGGTCTTGGTGTTGATAATATAACTTGGCGCTTCTTTCGATCGCTTCAATAATAATAAAATTTACCATACGCACATAATTGCTAAAATTTTCCAATGCATTTGGTTAAAATAAGTTTGAGATTTTATGGTTTGTTTTCAATAAATTTTACTGTGGCTATGCAGTTTAGTATTTGTCATCTCTCACAAAATTGCGGCTGTGAAATGTTCAGTGAAGGTCCAGATATATTGAAGCTTGAATAAAATAAGTAGCCATCCTACCTTTGATATCCATGGTCTTTCAACAGTTTAATCGTGTTCCACTATGTTTGTGAGTATAGCCTGTCCGAGGTTCGAAACTAAATCTTGTTTAAAGATATTCATTTCATAATTCTAATTGCATTATTAAGTCGTGTATGTGTTTGCAGTATGATTATATTTTACTCATTTTACTAATTTGTCATACTCATCCCTGAAGGACATGTTTTGACTTTCCCGAAATTCGGAAAACAGAATTCATCTGGCTTTTATTCAACTGAGTATACTTTGGATCCGGATGTAATTTGATATAAACAATATCTCACGGCTGTTTAGAGCGGCCCACTTAGTTTTGTGGTGCCAACTAGTCTATTGTTCATCAAAACCCCATTTCGTCCGGAGTCTTTATTTACATAAGCTTGTAATCTGCAGAGTTATGCTATAAAACGCGTATTTTTCCAAAATTTTGCCAACTTTGCACGCATTTTAAAACATGTTGCCACATTGGTTTTTTAAATTTTCTTTTTGCAATGATATTTTCAATTTGTTCTTTCATCATCTGTATATTTCACTAACCCCCTCCATCTCGATTAATGCATGAAAATTAGCCTTGAAAATTGCATAAATCTGGCATAATTAACTTATGAAAATTCAGATTTTCCTACATTTTAATTTAATTTTTATTAAAGTATATCGAGAGAAATATGAACAATTTTTTATATTGTTGGATTCAGCGTTTATTCGACTTCATCATGATACTAATTTCGATATATTACCGTATAAAATTATTTGTTATTTAATACGGTAACTGCATTGTGTTTTCAAAAATCGTCCATTATTATGTATGTTTATTCGAAATACATGATTTTTTAACGTTTAAGCTAGAAAAATATAATTAAATCTCATGAAAATACATTTTGTAAATAAATTGTTACTTAAATTAATTTTATCAAAAGTCTTAAAGAATTATTTTATTTTATTTTATTTAACTGCTAAATCTCATCATAAATTTAGGCTTTTTATTAATAGGGAATTCCTTTTTTACTGTCCATACACTTTTTTCAAGTTCATTTTAAATGTTTCTCTAGTAATAGAACTACATAAGACAAAATGATCAATGCGAGCAAATTAATTGCAATTCCTTCAATAAGATGTCCGTTTGGTGAGTTCAAACAAATATACTGTTGGTGTTATGATATTAAGCCGATTATATGCGGCCATGTCTACATTAAGAATAGTAAAACCAAACCAAAATGTCATAATCTTCTTTAAAATACCTTGTCTTTTATCCCCTTTAGATGTTACCTTGATTATTATAACTGCAAATTGAAATAACCATTTGCCAAAGCGATTCCATAATAATAAATGCGTTTTATTCAATGGGAGTGTGATTTTTAAGAAATATGCCTAATGTTTACGGCCATGGATTGTTAATAAATTGAGATGGAGGGGGTATATGACTACCACCATTAGAATCAGCTTATTTTAAATTCTTTTATATGCAAATTTCATTTAAAAAGCAATGTGACAACCATTTTAAAATACAGTGTAAAGATGGCGAAAAAAAAACAAAATTTTGACACAATTTTATGCATTAACAGCCGAAAACATGCATAGTTAATCCTGTGCAAATAAAGAAAGGGGTGGAAGAATCATAGGCATCTGAAGTAGCTAAAAAAACTAAAAGGGCCAATTTATAATGAGAATAAACAGCCGTGATCTATCATGTTAGCAGCCAGGTTGGAGACTAAAAACCCATTGGATGAACTTGAAATATTATTTGGTAATTGTACGGTTTGTGAAGGGCTTAATGACTATTATAAAATAGTTATTAACGAATAATCAAATCTCTACAGGTCAAGAGTATGTCGACGATTTTTTTTGGAGACCATGAACTTTAAAAGGACAGAGAATTTTGTATAAAAATCTTCATCGTTTGGTCATCTATTAAGACAAAAACGGAAAAAGGATGAGAGTTTACCATAAAATTATTTAACATATAGCGATGTCTGGAATACAGAAAAACAGGGATAAGCATAACGTTGCGATAGGTGCAAAATCCGCTTCACGCCCTGGGGCCATATGCATGAAAAATGTTACATGTCTGAACAAAATCTGAGTTAGTGCTTAGAAAATTTCGTATTTACCAAAAAAAATAATAATTAAGTTTAAAATCATTGCAAACGTTATTTGTTGTTTATAGATTATGTATTCAACTGAATTTTGAGCAAATGGAAAATGTATATATAATTATTATCTTAATATAATATGAGTTTAAATACGTGTTTAAATAGCTAAAAACTGCATTGGATACTGTTTGTATTGAATAAAAGCCATATATGATAGGGACTACACACACACAATATAATAGTTCAGTTTTGATTGTTTAAGAGACGTCAGATGTCATATAATTAAAGTTTATGTATTTCACAGAGTTATGACTCATGCATATCAGCTAAGGTAATGATCTTAGTTAATACTCCATAGTAAACCTAATTGGATAAGATATATTTATTTTAGAAATTATCTCAGACTTATATGTAAACCTTTTATGAATATGGCCTAAGGGGATTCCAAAAGTAGAAGTTTAAAAAAATAGTAGTGTTTTAAATAGAGGTTATTCAAATATGTAGAAAAAATTCTATGCATTTAAAAGCAGTGAAATGGATTTGAGGTCAATATTACCCGGTCAATTTTACTCTCGATATACTTTTATGAAATAATTAAAATCTTAAGGGTCCCTACAAAAATGGTTATTGACCCTCGGTGCAGGAAAAAAGGAAAAAATATAATAATGTTCCATTTGATTTTCACATGCCAATCAACAGGTGGCCGAGATGACCAAGCCAACCAAGGCACGAATGCTGCGCGCGCACTCGGTGACACCCTCGCTCTATCAGACGCCGTGCAAACTGCAATGGATTTAACCGATGAAGATGACACGTTGATTGTCGTCACAGCTGATCATTCACATGTGTTTACCATTGCTGGATATTCGACGCAGGGCACCGATATACTCAGTAAGTATGAAAGGGAGAGTGGGTGAGGACGTGTGTATATCCTTAGATTTGATTGAGTTCGATTCTAGGTCAAATCGCTAACGAATAAAAAGGATATAGATCTAATGAAACCGCGAACCGATATCAATAAAACGCATCCATGAATATCTTTTAATGAGACATCTCTCTCACACATGGGTATTACACTTCTATTGAAAATAGATTAATCCCAATTTTATCATAAATGTTTCAATTATCATTATAAATAAATTATTAATGTTGTAATAACCTTGAAAAATGACTGTAAAAACCGATCACGTGATTTGACCAGGACAAGGAGTTAATTAACGTTGGTTTGCATGTGCCTCTTAAGTTAATAAAAATGTGTTTTTATAAGTTGAAAAAACAATAGGAAATAAATTAAATAGAGGCACCATTTGTGTTTTGAAATGATAGCTTTCTGTCTCTTTATCATCGTGCTCTCATTGACTTTTCATCGAAGTGACATATCATATGATAAAGTAACTTTCAGGCGCCGATCCAGACACTATTGAACCCGGGGGTGCAACAGTATAAATGATTAGGCTGAACCAGGGGGTGCAAATTTATTATTTTGTATTGCATTAAAGGGCGAACAAGGGTGCGTGCGCTCGATGCGCCCCCTCTGAATCCGCGCCTGACTTTGATGATCTTATGATCATAATGTTGAATTTTTACGGGTTACCAATAAACATTATTATTTACTTTTCACTATGCTTTCTAACGTTCAAATACATGATAGGTTTTGGTTTATTCCATTGCACAAATTATTTATATACTGTTAAAGCCATTTCTAACCGTTTAGCCGTTTATGCGTTTATCATTTGAGTCTTATACAGTCAAAACCAGTCTCAACTGTACAGCTGATACAAATAAACGAATAAACGAACACGAATCAACGAAAAATTGATAAGCATAAACGAATAACCGAATAAACGAATAACAGAGTAAACGAATAACCGATTAAACGAATGAGCTACTATTCACATGAAAGATGAGGGAAGGTCTGCTGAAGACATTCGAATAGTTCGTATTTGTTCCTGATTTTGATATGTTTTATTGAAATATATTCTAAATCAGAGCAATAATGACATTATTTAAAGTTTAAACTCACTACATGTGAAAAAGACTCGTTTAATATGATATTCAACTCCAAATATAGTTTATTGGTTAAATCAAGTTAATCAACTATGTGTAAAGTATTTATTTTTACTTCAAATCAATTATTATAATTTGCTCGAAATGACACGTTGGCAATTTATTTAATATTAGATAATATATAATCAATTTTAACCAAGTATTTGAAACTAGCTGAAAAGGTGACACTGGTTACGAGCTAAAGAGAGCTATAGGAAGGGGGATCTCTCCACTTTGCAGAACCATAATGTTAAGCCAATTAATCGTCGAAGCAAATGAGAAGCTTGCGCAAGAGCATGAATATCTTAATCGTGAATATGTAATCAGAAAAGACTAAACAAATTTGATACGAATAACCGAATAAACGAATAACCAAATAACCGAGTAAACGAATAACCGAAATACCGAATAAACGATAAACAAATAAACGAACACAAAATAATCGACACGAAACAGCTTGCTTACGATAGTCCATTTAGGAGTGGTTTTGACTGTACGTTAGCGAAGTGTGTCCTGTAACGTACGACTGATGCAGGCAAGAGGTACGACATACGGATCTTAGTGTTTCTTTATCCGTTTCGCACCCGTAAAATTATCGTATCATGGCGGTGTGTATTTCAAAAGCATAACATTTTTTCGCAGTGTACATAATAGAGTTTGCATTCCGCAAATAGCGTAACGAATCTTTACGTCACAATGATATGGCATTCATTTTTCATATACCATCGAAATAAAACAAAAGTTACATTTTGAAAATATTTGTTCATATTCATTATTAAATATTATTTCAAGTATAGTTATATTTTATATTATTTACTTTGCAATAAAATATACCAGTTGAAAGTTAAAGTACACCAGTATACTAGGATAGCAGTTTAATATGTATTAAAAGAAAGATCATATAAAAATGCAAAACATTCATAGTTTGTAATAAAAAAATGATGAGAGAAAATCCTAAATGGTTCCCCAATCATGAGTAATTCCGCAATAGATATCTTAATATTTAGTTGTATAATGATAAGATTGATAAATTACAGGACCGTCCGTAAAATTGACGGTTAGGGTGTATCAAAGAATGCAATGCGAATGCAGTCCGTCTGCAGTTCGTTTATTTTACGGAGAGGAGTGCGTAAAAACAAACAGGTGGAACGGATACGCAACGGACGAATGCAAGCAACCTAAAGCAAAAAAATAGTGTGAGCGATGCGATGCGTTTGACGCACAACAGACTTGAATCAATTTGGCGTTTTAAGGGAACCACACTTCAGGTGTTTTGCCGTTAAGGCGTTTCTGCGCTCAGGCGTTTTCATTTATGCATCGCTATCGACAGAACGCAATAGCATTTGAGCATGATTATGTATATGCTGTAGTCAATCGGTGAAAACCGCGTATGTTGACATTCGCTGGTTCACTCAGCGAATGCCAACAATGCCTAGAATTTCCAGGCATTGTCAACATACGATGACAATTTGCTCCGAAAAATTACACAGATTGACTGATATGATTGTTTTATGTATAAATTATTGCGATAGGCTAAACGTATTGTTTACTTATTTAAATCATCATTAGGAATTATAATTAAATGAATGTTCATAGGGTTATAAACTGCCGTGAAAATAGATCAATGATATAGTTCAACATAATAAAGGCTAAATAATAGGATTACTGCTATGAGACGTGATGCTAGATTGTGTTAATTGTTTAACTGACCGAAGACCATGCATTTACGGTTTAATAAGATTTATCTAAAGGGTCATTTATAGATCGCAACGTGCAGTACACATAATTCCAATTATAGTATGGACTTAACCCATGAATTATAATGCTTGAGTTTCAATTGCAATTGTGAAATCGATTCGGACAACATTCATGTTGATTTATTAAAAGACCCTTTATAATCGTGATGTTTAAAAGACAGAGGAATATGCAATTGCGGATTGACAAGATTAAGACTCTATCAAAAGGATCATGCATTGATAGCAATATTCAACACACATAAGTCGATTAAGGGTAACGACACACGTGGAATTTTTCTGAGACACAGCGATATTCAAAGAAAATATAGTAAACCATGCGACTACAATATCGCAGGGTGTATTATATTTTCTCACTGTGCCGCAGAAAAACTACACAAGCGCGTGCCTTACCTTTATGCTATATACGAAACCCATATTTCACTATGTTTAGATTTCAATCGCAATTGAGCAATCGAATCCAAAACCGCTCGTTCTTATAAATTTGAAGGTCTTTTATTATCACCTTACATATTCATATCATTGAGACTAATTTCATCCAAAAGCATAACAATTCAATATTATTCGATACATTAAACTAAACGCGTGTCGACGATTTGCGAACATGATTTATTTCTCGAATATTATATAAGTCAATATGTGTTTTTTTTCGGGGCAACTTACAGCTTATTTTGACGATGCCTGGAAATTTTAGGCATTATTAGCATTCGCTGAGTGAACCAGCGTATGTTGACATTTACTAAAAAAATAGCGAATGTCAACATACGCAGTTTTTACAGATTGACTACAACATATATACATGTACATGTACACATTATGGCTTAATACAAAAGTTTATAAAAATAATAATTATGTAGCATAACTGCATCCCTTTTTATGAAAGCAATTGTGCTTAAACATTAAGTTTATAAATAGTTTTTTTTTTCAAAATTATTTAAATACCTTATGCCACTCCCCATTTGGTGCATGAAATTATAAATCGGAACAATATATGATATTGAGTTAAACAATAAAAATGTTGCACTAATTTTTAGTGAAAGTCGAGATATAGTGAAGCATAAATTATTAACAGTTTATTCTTCTTTTATACCCTCATAGCAACTAGTGCTTATTGTTCAGCTTTTTAAAATTTTAGGTTTAAAATAGTTTTCAACGGTTTTTCATTAATGTCATTAAAATTTATTTGACCTCGTCTTGATTTTCAAAACTAAAAGACACTTTGATATAATTAAAGCAATATACCTATTTTTTCAAGACATTCTTTTAATGAGGTCGTTTTATGCTACAAGAAGCCATCGTAGAGGGCTAAGCCCCAAATTTACCGCACGGCAGTTTTCATTTAAAATCCTACCTTTTTCGCATCCCCGCTAATGTTTCAATGTTGCCACATCTAAGTTGCCGCATCTACCTTGAATATTTCTACGCAATTCTTCCCACTCAAGTTCATATTTACAACGTACCGTTTTTGTGCTAGGCCTTGACGATTTTTACACCTTTTTTTAATAGCCCCCTCCTGGCCCCTAGGCCCTGGTTGTGGGCTAAATACAGCAGAAAAATAAGTGTTAACTCAGGTGAAACTGCAATAAATATATACAATTAAATCCAAGACCTAATTAAGCATCATTTGTACTTTGTATTTCAGACACATGGAAGGCTAAGTTAGATCGAGTAGACTTCAAATTGTATTGTTTAAAATATGGCTGATATATATAACAGAAAGGGTATTGAAAAAAAGGGTGTTGACAAAAAACGTAAGACTACGTTTTGTCAGATTGAGTAGATCTCTATCTGCATTCGGTCTTATGCATTCCACGTATCGATAAAAAAAACGCATTAATATCCTTAACAGTTAAAGTGAGATGTGATGACATGTTTTTGTCTATTAAAATATGTTTAATTCTATGAAATGTGTA
Organism: Hydroides elegans; assembly: GCA_001703475.1. Lineage (NCBI taxonomy): Eukaryota > Metazoa > Annelida > Polychaeta > Sabellida > Serpulidae > Hydroides > Hydroides elegans. The sequence goes on along the minus strand of LQRL01061873.1, from coordinate 9,744 downwards.
TGCGAGATAAGTGGGACCTAATGACCTTAACCAGGTGAAAGCCGACCCCATTTATAGGGGCGCAAGTTTTATTTGTATATTTTAATTATATATATTTTTCAAATATTAGTAAAACCAAGATAAATATATTTTTCTAATAGTTTATTTACATAATCATAAAATGCATATAATGGTGCTTAATATATAAAAAATCATAATAAATGGATCACAACTTATAAAGATATACTGTCTTTTATAATGAATTACTGTCCAAAAAATGCGTTTTTAAGCCAAATAGCATACGATTGTGATTGATATTTTTTAAACAAATGACTTCGCGAAAAAAAGCAGAATAGAAAATCAAGCTATTGCAACCTAAAATTAGTTGATAAAAATCATAAAATTTATATTCTGGGTTTTTTCTCTGCAGAGGGATTTTTCGAATTACCCCTATCAACATAAAGATTATCAGGTTATATATATGGGTTTGTAAACTTTCGTGAAGTAATTTAAACAGTGTATGTTTAAAGTGCTTTTATGAGAGCATGACTTTAAAACACATTTGGGACTCGAAATGTCGAAACATATAGGCATCCGACCAAAAGGCAAGCTGTCCGTTCATTTCGTGGCCATAATGTGTGGAGTATTCATTAAGATAATTAATTATATATAAATATCGATACATAACTAACCGCGAGAGTGACACAAATTAGGATAAAGTTAAATTATGATATAGTTTAAAATAAATGTGCCGCCGCAATGTTGAATGGAATCTGATTTGATGTCCATTCGAAGCATGTGTTATTTGAAGATTTGTTTATGAAAACAAGCAGACAAGGTCTCAGCTACCACAACAAGCGGTCGAAATGTAATATATTGGAAATTTAACAAGTGGACAGGCTTCCGCTACCTTAACAACAGTTGAAAATTTGAAAACATAGGATATTAGATTAGACGATCAACGTCCCTTTACAACGTCTTTCTCACTACGTCTTTTTCACACCGTCTTTCTCACAACGTTTTTCTAACAACGTTTTCGTAACATATGCGAAGTCCCCATAACATCACGATATACTAATATGCTTATCCAAGATACGTTTACCTCGATAATTTGTTTCGTTTTCATTATTTTGATTTTAAAATACGTGCACGTTATACAGAAATAAATTCTCTACTAGGGGTAAAAATCTAGAGCTTTGAGGCATTGCATTTCATGTGCTCACATCTTTTCAAGAATCTTAGAAAATTTCCTAGTTTTTATGAATAACTGCAAAAACGATTGCATTATTCGTTTTCAATTTGTGAAAAGAATGTTATTATATATTCCAATCAGCATAATAATTGTCACATTTGAAAGTGCTATTTTCGGTGATTTAGACCTAAAAAATGAAACTGATTGCTCTCGGTTTTCGGCGTTTTAGGCTAAGTCCAATGTAAAAACTCTAAATTTCGTAGATGTTAAACCAATTTAGGCAAGTAAAAATACAATAAAAAAAGAATGTTTATTGCAGTTCCAAATTTTGAACATAATTTGATAAAATATAACTTGATTCGTTTGAAATTTACCTTGCTGCAAAGATTTCTTACTTTTGTTTTATCTGTTATTGTCATGAACGAGTTCAGATTGAGATGTTGATGTGCTTTTTTCGGTAAAAAATGTAGATATAGTGTTTATTTGATTGTATCTGTGTTCATTTGCTTTAGTTTCAAAAATCGTTTAATAGCTGAAAACTATATAACTTTGCATTTGACTGTGATATTGTAATTTTATGTAGTGATAGTTTTAATTTAATATCGGTTGTATTTATTTGGAATCGGTCTTTTGATAACATCGTGCTATGACGGCTCGTCACGGTGCTAATGTGTAACGTTTTTCGAAAACAATGTTATATGAAGGTCATTTATTGGCCAACGGAAAAATTGAGTCATTGCTCAAATAAAGTTTTTTTCTAGAATATTCAATTTGTTTCATATTTGCCGAAGATGACAATTTAAAAAGTTATATGTTTTTAAATATAGCTTTTATGGAGCTATATATACGTATTTAATCAAACAACAGTGATTATGTTTTGCCCTTTTATCAATGTATGACCCATTATTTCTAGTTAGTCTTATATTATAACGATTCAGTAATCAACAATACAATCAACTGCGTTTTTTTATAAATTTTCACATACCATGCATAACAAACTCTAAATATATTGTCTTACACAATTATTTGTTTTTATTAGAAGGAGATCAATTAAAGTAATTTCAGACTAAATGATAAAGTTATATATACTAAAGAAATATGATAAGACACACAAATGCAGCTCTTAAATTGCTCTCAAACTATTCGTTTTAAATTGTCATCTTCGGCAAATATGAAACAAATTGAATATTCTAGAAAAAAAACTTTATTTGAGCAATGACTCAATTTTTCCGTTGGCCAATAAATGGCCTTCATATAACATTGTTATATAAGTATATATGTATATTTTTAAAATAAAAGTATTGTATTTGGCATTGTATTCCTAATAATTGTTTTCATGTGCAAACTATTGAAATAATAGACAACAATTTTTGTAAAAAGAAAATATATATAGTGAGTTGCAGTCGGTCGTTTTAGCTCCAAGCGACGTTAACGTGTTGCTCAAGCTTGCATTTTGGTTGCAAATCACTTGCTTGACTATTAGTGATTTAGCCTTGCGCAACATTATTTTATTTGTTATCAAGATATATGTTCATTTTGGTCTAAATGCTGGTCATTCTTTTTCACAAACTTATTTCAAGAACTGCATCTAGTGAGTGATTTAACTTCGATTTACATTATGATAAGTGAAATGTAGTTAACGATTTAATGTTATTTTGTAACGTGTGTAAGCAACGTTGCTGAACAAGTATTCGAAATTCTATAACCAAAAAGACTTCTAGTTAAGTTTCGCTTAAGTAATGCTTGAAGAACACCGGCCCAAAAAGGCTGATCTGCAACACAAAGTATTTTTGGCAAACACTAAATGTTTATGTCCCATAAAAACAAGACTGCAACGAAAAATATTGCTACAATAATACCGAGTTGAAACAGTACTTAAAGCAAGCTTGACAGCATGAACTTAAGCTCAATATTGCTGCCTTTCTGAAAAGAGTCTTGAAAAACAGAAGAGTCAAATTTGATTTCAAATGCACACAAACTAAACTTTATATAATTGTTTTGTTAAACATGTCATAGGGTAATATGATTTTATTCAAAGACATATAAGGTATAACATATAGCATACTATCTATTATAAATAAGTAAAACGTACGTTCTAAAAGACATGCGAAAATGATTGTACACCGTTATTAAATCATATAAACGGTTATGTTCATTTTCAAAGGTTCCAATAGCTCCAGCTAAAAAACCAAAAGTGCTCCATGTTATTTAAATGTAACATTAAGCAAAATTGACTAAATGAAAAAAGATTGATGGATATATATTAATATATATATATATATAATTAAAGGATTTATGACAAATTATCAGAACGAATATGTATTTTGTTCATGGAAATACAACTACATTGTACAGCATACATACGTCATATATATTACAATCGATCCTTTATGTTAAGGCATGAGATTTAAAAAATACAATCGTATATTGACGATACTGAGCCTAAATAAATGAATAATTTTACAACTTATACAATACATTTGTTACAAAATATAGAATATATACAACACCTATAAAAGTGTTTACATCTTGTTATGTATGATATTTTAAATCCACGCGAGATCAAATAATTCAACACAAACTATATGACTAACGAATTGTAGGAATGCCGATGATCAAGTCCCAACGTATCGGAAAAATCATTTAAAATAAATAAATATACAAAAATCGTTTTTTAATAGTTCACTTATATATTATGTAGTCATAATAGAAGGTGCTGTTACTGATAAATGGTTCAGGAAGTTGTTCAATCGAGGTCGTTACCAGTCCTTTATTACCCTAAAACAATAGTGGTATATCTTAACTTTTTTAATTTATTATCTTTTTCCAGAAACACTAACAAACATAAACTTGTCAAGTATTCATATTTTGAAAAGTACATTTTGATGTTTAGGTGTTTCAAAATAAGCTCAACATAAAACAGAACCAAATGATGAAAACGGATTTTTTAATATATATATCGATATTTGTTCACGTATTCACTATTAACTAAAAAAAAAACAACATAAAAATTAACAATCTATAAAAAAACGTTTTTATTTGATTTTAGTAAGAAAGGCAATTCTAGTACCATTGCTTACAGGTTCTATAAATGAAGATTCTCTCAACGATAGAATCACCCTATGCATAATGCTGAAACATATCATAAAGGTTATAGGCTGGTTATCATTGAAAATAAAATAATATTACACTTAAATAGTGTTATATCAGTGTATATGATGTATAACAATACAACATAATATATATTCTAAATATACGTATATCACTATCAATGTTTAGATGGATCTGTCGTGAAAGAATCAAATAGAATTTAAAATTTGTATTGCATTTTGATTATTACATATTTTCAAATCAAACTTAAGAAACAAACATTAGTAAATCATCGTATAAAATAACACATTAACACACATTTGTTTTCAGACTAAAGAGTTCTAATTCGACTCACATAACTTGCATGTTGATTGATATGGACATCATCTGTGATCTGTATGAGGCTCCCGTATTTTGAAAGGTTATGTAATATATTTATTGGTGAAATAAGGATTAACGTGTATTTATTTATTTTAATTGTATAAAAAAGAGTATATTTATATAATTATTGTATTATATGGGTACTTTTTGAACTTTTAAAAACGTTATGCTTATTCATAATGTAAGGAAAGATCTTTTAAATATCATTGTTTGCCACAAGAACTAAACAAAGCTGAGAAGAGACATGCGATGTAAAACTATTCTTCGAAAACGCCATGTCGGCTCAATAACGGTATCGTAATATCCGATGATGAGATCCACGAAGCGAACCAGGGTGGCGTAGACATAATAATTGCAATATAGACAATGGACAAACACGAATATTACCAAAGTCTACACAAATACATTTCGCATCATCTATCATTTCGCAAAATTTATTGCAAATGGTCAGCTGGTAACCAATTGTTATGCAAACAACCCCTGAAAATGACGAGGGTGCATAATTGTCTCATGATAACGAAACACCATACGGGAAAACACAAGGCACATTGAACTTCTGGAGCTTCAAAGTAAGGCAATATATCTACAATCAGTTTATATGCCAATATCAATTAATCGGTCTGTAATGATGTAGCTAAAAAGGACGACGGTGTAATGTAAATATGGCAAATATGGCATTATCTGATTGCTTAGATACCTACATGGCCCCATAACGCTACCGCAAGGTGTGCTTAAATCACTATAAATATGTTACTTATCTATTCCAATCATTCATACATCGACGAATATTGGTCAATTAGATATGTCTATCTGAAACCATGGTGTTTTTGAATTCACTCTTTGTGTCGAAATCTCTACGACTGCATGGACACTAACATTAAACTTCTCAAACCTTCGGGAACAAGGAAGGGTAGATCAAGTTATTAGTTTGTTTACCTGTGATCGAGCTGCAAAAGTCGGCTTGAACAGCCAAAACCATTACCAAACAACCATGACCTCTGGCAAAAATTAGAGTGACGTAACGCGGAAACCACTTAATGGAATTGATTTTTTTCTTAATAAAAGTAATGCTAGTATTTGTCATGCTTTCAAAGTGATGTCTACAAAGATCATATTGTAAGTTTACAACTACATGCAACTAAATGACAATGAAAAGAATGATAATTTACCAGAATAATGTTAGTGTTTCTGTAAATTAATTTATTTGATGTCATGAAATGTTGCTTTTAGATAATCTGTTATGTCTGTCCAATAGATGACTAATCATCTCTACTTAAGATCAGCATTTATCTGTCGGAATTTATATTTTCTTAAGTAAGACGCTGACCTCTGTTGCAAGCCTCGATGGGTTGTCATTGCTCCTTAATTTTGCACGATTTGCTGCAAGCCAAAATCGAATTTGATAGGAAAGAGCTAATATGAGGCGCCTCTTCAGGCAACACGAGTATATGTCCTGGTCATGGTTAGTGCAGTTTAACAGGTACTGTGTTTTATCATACCACACGCGTATACACCTGTCTGTTTCTAATTGGTGTATAAGCTCCCCATATGTTGCATCAGCCCAAGTAATTCGACAAGGTTCAATATCGTCCATTTTAAAGTCGTCTATTTTCTGCAAGATAACAAACATACAGTTCTTAAGCACATAGGAGCTTATATATTTGACAATATCAATAGGTTCCAGTAATTGTAAAACCTTTCTGTTTAGACCTGGCTGCTCACAGATTGCCGTTAGACGCATAGCTTTGGCCAGGATGTAGCCGTCGCGCACGTGTTCAGGAAGGGAGAATGAGTGCCTTCTCACCCGACGAATATGAAATTGGAAATCGGATAGCTCCCTCATCGAATCGTGATACTTTTGCCAACGCATAATATGCATTGCATTTTACATGCAATGGCAAAGGTCTTTCGGGAGAGTAACTCGGGCATGCAAAAGCAATCGCAAGATCGATCGAGATATTCAAGCTCCGGATTCGATCACTGTTGTATTTCAGAACAAGCCTAGGTATTTTGTCTTCAAATTGCACAGCGAATTTCCCCAAGAGCATACTGTAATTCCGATCTTCAATGGACAACTGATCATGACCTTCCTGGATGACAATGTCAATCGCATTGAAAAATTCGCGATTCAATTTAGATGGTAAGATGTCGCCAAATGAATCGCAAAGTTTTTCCAATACATGGTCTGCTCTAAATGTCACATTATGATGCGACGGATGAGCATTATGACATATATATGCATTTCCGTCCAAACGACAAACAATATCCACTTCATCGGACAAAAAGCACTTTGTGCCTTCAGCCATGCTGCCGGATAATATAGGTGTAAACACCAAGTGTTTGAATCGGTTATTATTCGCAAATTTAAGAGAAATATGCTTTGCTACTGTAATGGCCACATTTGTCACGTTGTTAAAATCTTCCTTATAAATATTACATAGCTTACAGTTTCTAACTACCGACACAATATCATCTTGATGATGCAATACTGTCTGTTTATTGGTCTGTGTGAACATTTTAGTATCAACCATCTCAGCTATCACTGCACATGAACCAACTTTATAAATAGGAATTGTTTTTTTTTTGTTTTAGAATTATCATTTTCATATTTCGAGAATGCCATCAGATCATCGACATATCTTTGTTTCCACTGCATGGCTAAAGCTCTGTTCGTATGATGTAAAATGAAATCAAGTTTTTGATGAGACCCGCTTTGAGCCGCGCAATGAGCGGCCGTTTCATTATCTTGCAATGTGCTATAACAGCTAAAAGAAAATGCATGAAATCGCCTGCATGTATCAAAACCTGCATACTTCACAGCAAGTGCCATTGTTGATTGAGAAGTCTTGAAACAATCATCTTTAGACAGGAGAACCGATAGCAATTCATTCCCTATGACAGAAATCTCAAAATCTGGAGAAACAAATTGTGGATTCATCAAAAAAAGATCCAGTGCATTGAAACCACAATTAGTTAACAAAGCAGCACATGCTGTGAATCGACTATGGTCAATGAGCATGTTCAATATTGTTTTCATATTTATTAAATAGCGCTGACTATATAAAAGATGATGTAATGCTGACCAGCCATCCTTATCCTGCAGACACACATTGCATTGCGGGTTGCTGAGCAACAGCTCCACGCACTCAGGAAACCCACATAGACATGCAACCATCGAAGCACTGTACCCATACTTATTACAGAGATTGACATCAATGCCGTCAACCGTCATGATTTTGCGAAATAGTTTGATGTACATATCACGTCGTGAAGCACGTTTGCCTGCATAAAAGCAGCATAGAATTAATGGTGTTTCGCCATGTTTGTTTTGTTCATTGATACCACAACGTTGCTGCTCAAGGAGAGCATCGGCAGCATCAAGGTCATCTTTGTATATTGCATAAATTAGTGAAATGTTGGATGTGTTTTTATTATTTGCAGAAGCCATTGATTTTTTTGAATGAGTTATTGCATGCGTGGATTTAATTGGTAGAATTTAATATTATTGAGATGCAGTGTATGCATCTCGTCTTGATTATTGATTTGATATGCTTTAATTATTCGATTTGAACACTAAGTTTTGCGTATTATAAGTCAAACCTCAAAATTATGATGCGAAGAGATAGATATCACAATATTTATTGGTGTTAAGATTTCGATTTTTTTATGTAAAATTTTTGATATTAGTGAAAATTATCATTTGTAAATGTTCAAAACAGTTTATGATAATTTAAGTTTAAATGAGGTCACACAATTATGCCATGACGTTTTATTATACATGGAAAATATATGTTCATCTATAATTTGTGTTTTGCATCGATAATATCTTTGCTAGTATTTAGATGTGTTTTTAAGTCAACGTGTTAAGTTCTTTCGGACCAACTGAAGACGCCCTGTGGAGACCTGCAATTACAATAAAGGCGTATTTTTGATGAATACAAAATAAATTATAAAACCATCACTATACGATTTTAATGTTATGAACGTAGATTTAGGACTGTAATTTATTTGAATATATATGAATATATCTGACAAATTAAAGACCATTGCATGTAGCTTCGTTTTGATGATTTATTTTAAATGATTGATATTAGTTTGATCATGAACCTAATTTCAATTGCTAGAGTGAAAGAAACACCGGGGAACATAAACCTTGTTTGGTGTCAAATGTACCAATGAAATCTAAACTTTGTAATTTTTATTTCGAATCACTGTTTAACACTAAATGTTGCATTAAAAGCCACATACAATAAAAAAAAG
>LQRL01061869.1:10921-26076 GCA_001703475.1 Hydroides elegans | reverse complement strand
ACCTTAGGTGAGGTCACTGTGATATGGTGGTGATCCTTACAGGGCGAGTCACACCCTGTGAGAAAATCTGTGAGTCTCACGGGAACTCACCGCAACTCATATGAGATTCATTGTTGACTGGGAGAGTTTTGTACATCATCATACCATTATATGGTTATTTTTAGGGTAAATGTGAAAGAATTAGGTAAAAATACATAGGGTGGCGAAATTTCGAACATGGTCCATCGCCATTTATGCTTATTAACATCGATTTATCATGATTAATTGGCAATCCAGCACAATAAAATTTTATATACTTATTCAATACACATCAAGATATATGATGAATATAATAGAAAACATAAATATGGCTTTGTTTCTAGGATATTTCGTTCCCAATGCAAATATCATTGTCCAGACTGGCGAAATTTCGAACGAGACTACTACGTCTGTTTGGCAGGACGAGCTCTCCGTGTAGCCTGTTCCCATGTCATTAACCTTGTAAAAGCTATAATTAGCAACCAATTACAAAATCAATGTTAATTGACGAAATATATATTTGATACCTTTGATCATTTTTATGTATCAATGGTATTTAGCCAACCCTATTTCAAAGGTATCATGTTGCCTAGATTTGTCACGTTTTTCCCACTTGGTAAGGGTCGTCCACAAGATGTCGCCTTCAGAAGTTACATGCACGCCAAAATTGCATTGTACGTTCCGACGTCGGATGAGTTACACGTTCTATTCAAGGTGACGTGCTTTCAATGTCCACGACCGCAAGTGTGCGTCAAAATACTTTATATGCCCTGATTATAACGTCCTCTTTACGTCGAGCGATGTCTTGCCGACTACATAGATTAACCTTTTCGCACCCTAAACTGCTCCGGTTACGATGTTTAATCTACAGTTAATATTTGCATTTGTAATGCACTGTCAATTAGTAAAACACACGGAAAGTGGTATATATTGCGAACATATAATATAGTTAGGTGACAGTTTGATCAATCTACTTCCGAGATGTGGGTGGGGAATCATAGAGTGAAACGTGCTGCACTTTTGATTTTTTTTATTTACATTGATTGAAAGAGCTATGTACAACTTGTGAAGCCCTCGAACAAAAATCATGTTTTACTTGATGTGTTTTTTTTTTAATTGTGCATTTCATATAGGACCGCATATATCGGCACTTTGACGTCCCGTTCTAAAGTAACGATGTACAAGACAAAAGCGTCTTGAGCAGTGAAACCACTGAAATCGGATGAAGAGCTTAAACGTTAATTGAGCGTCATACTTAGATCCGACTTATCTGTTACATTTAAACAAGTTTTATCTCCATCCGAACCCAACGGACATACATAAAACCTATATAGATGATCAAATTGTTACATACTTGCAACGTTTTTCGACTTCTTGTCAAAGGAGAATATACCAAAGTCGAAAGTGTACAACATTGCATGCAAGACAATAGCGGCCTTAAGAGTCAAAACCCTGCAATCGTATTAAGAGCTTTTATGGTTTTACCAATAATTGATGAGCAATTTGTTATTGGCATCCACTGAATAATCGCAATTGACAAACATACGGACAAGTGTGAAATAGAGCATGTGCGACGATTAGGGGAGAAGTCACATAGGGACACAACATCGGTATCGTGTCATGACAAAATGTATATTATTGCTATTTACAACATTTATTTATTTATATTTTAAGACTTTTGTGTGAATAAGGTGTATTTAAGATGCAATGTTAGATGGGCGAATATTGATTTTTGACCTAAAGTTTTTAAAATACACACGTAAATAAAAATCATATTGACATAATCATTCTTTGATTATAGATAACAGGATTTTCATATGATCCATTATAATTTATTTTCAATATCAATCATATTCGTTTTCAAAAAGCAATTGACGGATTAAGACATGGTGTCCTATTCAGTTTCATGTACTTAATGTGATTCATCACTTTAACGTTGTGTTTTTTAAAGATTTGTTTAGGTGGGCGCATTTCATAGATTTGTATGATATGAATTCGGCTTCAAAGGAAACTAGGCTATATAGATTTCGTGTCCTATTTATTTGCTTATTGTACTCGTTTGTTGCATTTGCTTTTGAGCATATCTACATTTAAAATATGTTTCTTTATTATACATACAATGTATGAAAATAAACAAAAACAGTTACAATATAACATTGAATTTTATAAATTAGTTGAACTGTATAAAGTTGATATAAGTAACACAGGGTGTTCGGTCAAAATGAACCCAGTCAAAATGGCCTCAATTTCTGAAAATAGGTCATAATGGCCCTGGTCCCGAACATTAAACAGTAAGAATCAGACCCCTTCCGGTAATCGCTCTTAACTCATAATTCATAATATTTGGTGCAAATCAATGAGGGAATTGTCAAATTGTCAAGATTCGATGACTGAAGATATTGTTTGTTTGTGTTGACTCCAATTTGAATGTACATGCATCAACCCAAATATTTCGGGGTCTTTCCGGTAATATTTTTAGCTTTTAATTCATAATATTTGGTGCAAATCAATGAGGGAATTGTCAAATTGACTGAGCATGTTGTTTGTATTGGTGTGTATCTGCTTCATATTTGATGTAAACATCTGATTTCCTATATCATCTCTTAAATGGAAAATGTGTCAAGATGCGATGACTGAGCATGTTGTTTGTTTGTGTTGACAGGTGGATCAATTGACAGAAGACGAGGTTCAAGGTAATGCATCACTTTCTTTACACCCATCACCCCATCCTCCTTATATCCATACCGCTTCATCCCCAACCTCCCCCCCCCCCTTATCGAAAAAGCGCCTAGCTGCGTTCTAAACGGTGTGTCAACATTCACGACCCAGCGCATCTTTTTCTGTCCTTATCCACATCTGAGTTTTAGAGGGTGATGCACCATTTACGAAACTGGGTAAACTTGTCTGTCCCGATCCCCATCGAAGATATCCCATGGGTCAGTTCCACTATGGGTCAGTTCCACTATTTTTAGCCCCAACCCTTTCAAGGTTATGCATTATTTCTCATCACCCCGTTCCCGTACCTACAGCGGCCTTTCTCCCCTTTTATTGAACAGGCGTTCTCATGGGTGTGGCCACATTTTCGAAGCATCACATCACTTTCATGTCCCTCAATCCTCTCAACTTTGATAAAAATCGATCACCCTCGACGAAGTCTAAGGTGCATATCACGCCTTTTCATCTGCCAAAGTCCCAAGGCTGACCCATCCTAATTGAATAGATAACGTTCAATATTTATGTTATTCGCAAAGTATGGTTCTCATTTTTAAATGTCTTCCCTTCCACAACCATAATATATTAAGATAGTTCTCCATATAAACCGGTTCTAAATTTCCAGCAACAATTTAGCTATCTGTTGTCACTGGCTCTATTTTGGACCGAATTACTCATTCGAAACTCTCACTCTCTGTTTCGGGTGCTTAGTCACTGTCGCCAAAGGGCGCAGTGATTTAAGAGAGCGGTCAAAAGCAAGTGCCGCTTGAAATACCAATGGCTTTTCAATGGCATTTAAAGAGATTCTTTGCAAACTGTTTTAAATATTGATGTAGCATTTATTAAACTTCCATGCCACCAGGCAATCAATGAGTACATTTTGAGTATTTATTACATTTTTGTTCTACTATTTTGAGTTGGTTCTCAATTTATTCTCATGTGTATCTTTAAAAATGTAACTGTGAATGTAGTTGTAAATAAAGGCTGATAACTTATTGCACAAACCCATTTTCAGAATATCCAAGTCTGGTTTCGCTGACGAAAAGACCAAAATTTACGAGATGTCCTGTTACAAACATGTTCATGTCCATCAGTAATTTGAGAAAATACGTTATTGAAAAGTCAAAGCCTTTTAAATCCTTGTGGGGATGAATTCCCGGATTGAATAAGATAAAGGTAAGCTAAAAATGAATTTTGCAAAATTCTTAACGTTGCAATCATTGCATTAAAAACATGCTGTATTTATTCCAGAATACAGACAAGCATTTGCCATGTTCGATAAAGATGGCGACGGAACAATATCAACCAAAGAACTTGGTATCGTGATGCGGTCACTTGGTCAGAACCCGACCGAACAAGAACTTCAGGAAATCATCAATGAAGTCGATATAGACGGTGAGTAAAATGACGTCAACTTATACTATAATACAAGCGGTGTCGTTTTTTTTCTAAGCTTAGAATCGTCATGCGGTCGCTGTGACGGAACTAAAAAGGATATTAATGGTGAGTGAGATAGCATCGTTCCACGTCGTTATTGAAGGTGACGTCTTACTTCAAATATATTTTGTCCCCTGCAGGCCTGCATCACATCTCTATATTTATTATATCGGCCGAGATAGTTTCGAAAAAGTTATTCATTACTCTAAGAAACTGGCCATTTCCTTTTCATCTAATTCTCCAGCAAATTAGAGCGAATTCGGGTGTTCAATTATCGCTCACAGCTTCCGTATATTCAGTGGACAAGCCGTCTTAGGCACCTCGGCACCAATGACTTTGGACAGTTATGTTGCTTTTTATTTATGTCTTAACCCTTTAGACATGGACACGAAGCAGATGCTAGGGGTTGCATAAATTATGAGCACCTAAAACATAACCGCACATTCTTATACACTGAACGACAAACATATATATGGGAAAATATACACCTTAAACAATTATTGCTGAAAATATGAACGCAAACGCTAAAAATGGATGCCTGGAACGGCACGTCATTGTATATATATTTCGTAGCAGGAATGTTTCCTGTCATCAAACAGGGATTGAGATCGACAAGCACATCAATAATAAACACAAAGTATAAACCCAAATTGCAAAAACGCTGAGAAAAATGACATTTCGTAGCATATCCTTTCCGATTGCCAAAAGAATAATTGCTGCAAGCGTTGACCATTAACAGGAGTACCCAGCGATTTATTCGGTGAGATATCTATTCTGCTGTGATATCTTCCTTGCTGGCATTTTCACAGAACATGATAAATATTAAAATTTCCTTTTCGTTTTATATAAAGAAATAAGATCCATAAAATGCAATAGGTACAAGAAATAAACTCAGTTTTGTACAAATTAGGGCTCAAACATGAGAATATGCTAATTTTGTTGAACTTTCAGATGAGCATGAATCATTAAAGGGTATTTATTTCGGCTGGCAGTGTTTTGCTGGCAACGATTTTCGGTCTTTCCTGGCTGGCAAACAACGAATAAAGTTTTCACTTAAAGGAACAATATTTCACCACTTTAAGCTGCAAATAATTTCCTTTCATTACAAAATAAATCATATTAGACATACTTCTAAAAATCGTTCGTTGGGTACTCTTGCATTGATCACTCATGTGAAGCACCATCTGCTTTCGATTCATTCATTCTTATTAATCCCCTCATTTTAGGCAATGGGTAACAATTGACCTGGACTCATTTAAGGCTTCCATGTAAGAAGCTATTCGGTTGAAAGTTGTTTATGTTTAGATTTGACTAATTTCTTGTGAGCCATGTTATAAGCGATAATCAAACCATTATTTAAGCGTTACGGAATTTTATACAAAATTGATATCAGATTGATATGCCCCTAACCCTGATCAAGCATTCACTGTTAATTCAGATTTAAATTTTGTCTTTTATCAACTGAACACTTTTATGCACAGAAGCATTCAAATTGACCTGGACCAATTCACTAATTGCTCTGGCGTTAGAGCATAAGTTGTTGAAATTACGGTAGGGTGGGAGATGATTAAATATGCATTTGTATCCGCTTTGTATTGTCGTCATATGTAAGAGCACACAACAATTATTCATGGTTGTTTACAACATAATAAAATACAGATTGATTTGACCTAAATGAGTTTCTATATGCTTATTTTAAGGCTTTCCTATATTTGGAATATGTTTAATTTATCTATAAATCATAAATTACCTATGGGTCACTTATAACACTCTGGAACATCTGTAATAAAGAAGTATACCGGCAAATTTATGACTGACTCAAATATACAATATAATTACTTCCTCATATAATTAACCTGAATTCTTTCAAGACCCTAACCAGTTGCTCACGACGTCTATAATTGGGTATCCGCCCAAAAAGTCTCGAGCCAAAAAGTTCCGAGCCATAAAGTCTCTAAAAGTGACACGATGTGCCAAAAAGTCTCGAGCCAAAAAGTCTCGGGCCAAAAAGTTCCGAGCCATAAAGTCTCTAAAAGTGACACGATGTGCCAAAAAGTCTCGAGCCAAAAAGTCTCTAATCATAAATATTCAGGTATGTTATTTGTAAATGTTTGATTGATAAAAACCTATCAATTTTCATTATAAAACTCTATGTTTTTTCGGCAGAAAATAATTCTTCATTGTTGACCTTCTAAATGTTGACCTTGTTGCATCTAATTAGTTCACAGCGCTTTGTGATCTGCTTTGATGCAGATCACAGAGCGAATTCGAACTTTGATTTATTGCAATTAGCATTAGATTGCAATTATACTCTTAACCGTTGATATGATCACTTGAGTCAAATTGTAATTGTGTTTTGTTTCCACTCTTCCATTTCCCATATCAACATTTCTATTGATTCGATGTCTACATTGAAATCTATTTATAAAAAGTTTTTATTTAACGCATTATTCAACATATATTCAACATATATTTTGTAATTGATATATTTAGTTAATGATTGACGCATTTAGTTGGTGATCCATGTATTTCATTTGATATTGAGTCTAGACGATTACTGATTACTGACTGTTATTCTACGTGCAGATGATTATAGATATATCCATGCATTTATGATGAGAAATGTAGAAATAAATGGTGTGAAAGTTACTTTGTTGTTCATATATATCAAACACATTGTTTTATGATTAGAGACTTTTTGGCTCGAGACTTTTTGGCACATCGTGTCACTTTTAGAGACTTTATGGCTCGGAACTTTTTGGCTCGAGACTTTTTGGCACATCGTGTCACTTTTAGAGACTTTATGGCTCGGAACTTTTTGGCTCGAGACTTTTTGGGGTGGATTCCTATAATTGTTCTTCCTTGTAAATATGCAATATTGCATACCTTAGGATTTCCACACTTGGAGCAACTATGTTCCGTTGCGTTTTCAGAATGATTGCTATGCTATGAATAATGAATCGCTCAATTGTTGGCGTGTTTGGTTATGCAACCTATATACGGTTGGAGTATGTTTGCTAATTCCTTCATTACATGCAAAGTTGCAGTAAAGTCGTTCATCGGGCGTCCTATTTTTTGACGTGGAATTAACGTCGTTAAATGCAACGTTGAATACATTGCGTCCTAGCGATTGCTCTGTGCGACGTCAAATAGAGTTTTAATTATATTTTAAACAAAGGCTCTTACCACGTAGCCTCAAACGTAGCATAGTGAAGGAGATTTGAATAAAGGCAATTTTACATGCGATGGTTAGTTGAAAAATCAGCGACAAGCTACATCATTGGATTTCATGAAAACAAAGTTACAAACAATCACACATTTCTTGCGATCAAATCGCTCCTTATACTTATGCGATAGTTAATATTCAATCGAGTCATCGAAAAGAGAGTTCTTTCCATTTTGTCTAAGTGATTTTATTTAATAACGTAGCTGTTAAGCTGTTTTTACTCACACTCTTAAAATCATCCATTCAATAACGGTGTCCTCATTTATCACAGGTTACACTCCTTTAGAGCATGTCTTATCCAAATTAAACCATTTATTCGCAATAAGTTACTTGAATGATTCAATGTTTAACGATATGGTTCATTATATCCTCATTTTTCCAAGGTAAAGGAATATCGTGCTTTTGAGATTGTTTTACGGTTTGAGCTGTCCCATTCTTAACAAAAAACAGTTATTTTCATTATTTCATAATGAGCTCTATTGGATAGCATAGTTTTTCGTACATTTTGATCAGATCTATTAGTTAGTAATTGTATCCTCATATATAACAGATAACGGTACAATAGACTTTGAAGTCATTATTTATAAGTTTTTCTTCATTAAATTAGTATATATCTATGATAGGATCGTTTTAATGCTTACTGATCCTATATATTTATTCATTAGTTATTACTTATAACCTCATTTATGATAGGTAACGGAACAATTGACATTGAAATTATAATATTTTTTATTCTTGTTTGTCGAATTCATTAATATGATATTTTATTTAATATGTATGTACTCGTTTATTCCAGGTAACGGTACCATCGACTTTGAAGAGTTCGTCATGATGATGGCAAAACAACAGTGTTTGGGACCTGAAGAACTGGAACAAGCATTCCGAATGTTCGATAAAGTAAGGCGCTATTTGGTGAATATTATTTTAAGGATTACAATTAAAATAAAAAATGAATCTTGTCGAAATCTGTGAAATGCTATTTGAATATCAATAAAACTCTTCTAAATAAAAGACAAATATTCTTAGAGGATAATTGTCATTATTGTCATCAAATATTGGAAACCATTTATATAGAACTACAATATCATTTATCAGACTCAAATCTCTAGAAATAGTAATGTTTTACCCGGGGCGGGATAAAACAAAATATTGTTTCATTGTTCAGGTGCCTTTTTAAAAGGGTTTTAGTGGTTAGCAAAAATAAAAACCTTAATACTGTATCCATATTTCGTCACATCCCGAGAGTTATACCACATGGTAAAATGCAAAAATATAACGTATTTGGACTAATTATTTGCAGCAAATACTTCTATGGAATGTGAAAACGTTCTTATGAATGATTATTATAACTTCTCATGATTGCGATGGAGTCATCGACGCTCGCGAGCTGCGTCATCTGCAGACAAATTTTGGCGAAAAGTTGACGTTGTTTTTTTCAAGATGTTTCTAAAAATGCATTATGCAAATAATTAATATTATATAGTATTAAAACTAAAATTAAATATTTAATTAATTTATATTGAAAACGGGGATTGCTTTATCGACGCCCGCAAACTTCGCCACCTGCCGACAAATTTTGGCGAAAAACTGTCCACATGCGTCTTTCATGTTTTATTTGAACAGTGAATAATCATTACTGATTGATTATAGTTAACTTGACCTTTTTTTATTAAAAAGGAATTAT
Organism: Hydroides elegans; assembly: GCA_001703475.1. NCBI lineage: Eukaryota > Metazoa > Annelida > Polychaeta > Sabellida > Serpulidae > Hydroides > Hydroides elegans. Next base: position 16,999 of record LQRL01061869.1, on the reverse strand, counting down.
TGATGAATAAATAGTAATTATTAATTTGTAGGATGGCGATGGCTTCATAGACGCCCGTGAGCTACGCCATCTGCTGACGAATTTGTGCTAAACAGTTTCCACAGGTGCCCTTCGTATTCAACCTAATCTGTACTAATTAATTATATTAACTCATTATATACTTTGACGAGCAATATTTATTAATGTTTAATTGCAGGATGGCGATGGTTTCATAGACGCCCGCGAGCTACGACATCTACTGACGAATTTGGGCGAAAAGTTGACGGAACAGGAAGTCGATGAGATGATAGCGGAAGTAGATATAGACGGGGATGGAAAAGTCGATTATACAGGTGAATGATCGCTACATGTATACATAAGAGGGAATTATAACAATTTTGTCTGCTTAAGAATGATAAGCTTGAATCATTTTCAAACAGTGAAGTATATAAACAGGAGTACCCAGCGATTTATTCTGTGAAATATCTATTCTTTTCAAATTTCTATCTTGCTGGCATTTTCACAGAACAGAATAGATAAAATAGTGTATTTCAAATATTTCGTATTTTCCTGGCATTTTATACGAATAAAACCCAAGTCATAAATATGTCTCTAATAGCATATAAAATTGTTGGCTTACAATGAAATAGAATTAAAACATAGCATAATTACTTGATGCACTTGTACATATAAGATATACATAATCGAGCCCAAAAACATACTTTTTCAAACTGTGCGCAAAATAAACAATTCTTTATATCAATGTTTTATTCTGCTGGCAAATATGAGCAAAGTTGCTGGCACGATATTTTCTGTGTTCCTTGCTGGCAAATTAAGAATAAAACCATTCAACAAATACATATAATTATCAGGTTTAAAGAAGTTGCGAATGCATCTCAAGCCAAATGCAGTAAAATGAGGCACTATTTCAAAAATGGTCCGTTGGGTACTCCTGTATAAAGAACGTTAGTTGACAAACATATTATAAAAAGGACATTACCATTTTTAATCAGTACCGTAGTACCTCTTTTTTGGCGGAAATATCCTGATTGATGGGTCCTAGGTTAAAGTCCGGTGCTTGATGGCTAAGGAATTAAATTGTCCTTATGATGTCCTTCCGATGATATTCGATGTGTTGCAACAGTAAATTATTATTGAACAGCTACGTACCCTATCATCCCTTTGTTTGAAACCGTGTGATCGCTGCTTGAACGCCCCCGTTACGATCCTTTAGTATGAACTCAATTTATTGTACAGTAATATTACTTTGTCTTTATATTTTTTTCAGAATTTGTGTCGATGCTCCAACCCATGATAGTCAGCACAGTGCCCGCACCGGCTCCCCAACCCGCACCAGCAATGCAGCCCCCGCACACCCAACCCGCTTCAAGGCAACGATCGCCCGCACAAACCAAAAGGCGCAAATAGCATTGAAAAGCAGGGGACGCGCTCAAAATATTCATAATCAAGCGGGGCACTCAACCGTACCATATTTTTCATGCTTTTAAAAATGCTTAAATAGAACTCTCTTATTATTGGGGAAAAATCAAATTGTATGTTTTATGAGGCTATTATATATATTTCTTAAGCAATATTATTATCTTTTTATTAAATTGAGAGGGTCATGTCTGGTAAAAACAGCACAAAAAGGTTAAAGTTATTGTGATCTCTTCAAGTTATATGTGGACTTTTAAAATATATGAACAATGTTTTAGGATTTTTATGATAATAAGTTGTGCGATGTGTATATATTGATAATGTCATATTTTTAAGGGGAAGGAAAGTGAAATTGGTCGGTTGAGTGTCCTAAATATAGCACTTTGTGATAATACTGTTCTACATTCTCACATTTATTTTCACAAAAAAGGGATCTTAATGTTTTCTTAGAATAAAAGAAATTTTCAATGAAGTTGCATTACGCTTACTTATGTGAGGAAAATTTAATTGTGTTTATTTATTTATTTTTTTAATCTATATATATTTTCAATGCAAAAAGCAATAATTAATGCTCAAGTAAACACCAAAGATGAGTATTTAGCTATCTATTGTATTCTAAGATGCGAGTTTCAGAGTCTAATTCAATCATTAGCATAAAATAATACTCATTATTAGCATTTTGTTCATATCATTTTTATCAAGTTTTCGTATCAAGAAACTTCATTGTTTAAGAAATAGCTGAAATTTTATTGTGGGAGGAATTTCAATCAGGTTTTAAACATGTTTGAATACATTTTAATAATCAATATCATTTGATTTTGAAATTTCTTCATTTTTCATTGCCAACTTGTCGGCCATCGTTAATTTTTAAATGACAATTGAAAAAGTTAAATGAAACTTTGCTCTTACGAAAACATATCTGTGTAACTATATTAGCTTTAGTCATTGTATGTATATTTTGTTCTTCTATTATGTACACTTTTATTGTAAATAAACTATACAATTATGATACTGCGTTGTTCTTTCTACATGTGTTAGAAAGTTAATGGAACCACAACGGCCTAAAATATGAAGGTTAGGATCTATGGAATCAATTTGCAGATATTCTCATACCGGTCGGGCAGATCCAGACAACATTGAATTCGGGAGAAAATGTTTAGTTTTAGAATAATTATAAGACTTAAATTACGAGAAGCGCTCTTTAAGGTTGCCTAAATGATATATGAAGGTGATAAAAATACATGCATAGTTCTTTCTTTTACGAAATGACAAAAATACTGTTTCAGAATATCGAATTTGATCACTGTATGCTCCACTGTGTTCAAGGTAATGTTTAGAGATTATATTAAGAATAAGCGTTTTCGTCACTCTGGGAAAAAACATTATATAATAATTCTTATTGTACATATATATACTGCTCAAAACAATTAAAGGATCAGATTTGAGGGTGCTGCTGGTCTGGGAAAAACTTAATATTTTTTTAAAAAACAATTTCAAAGCTACAGACAGATATATTTGCTAATATGTGTTGCAAAAAAAACTAGATATTGAAACTCTTACCATATTTTATTGACCAACAAACACGATACCCCCAAAATCGAAATGATAAATCCGATCGAAGCAAATAAACAATGCGAATTAAAACAACAACAGCTCAGTTAAAATGTTCGAAATGATACATTAGTAACTGGTATGGCCACATCCAGCCTCTTAATACCCTGGGCAATGCTGAGTATTAACCTACGGACACTTAGCTGAGGCATAACCTCTCATTATTCCATGAGTGCCTGAGGTATCCCCGGAAGTGTCTGTGGAGGTTGTTCACGCTTTCTGATGCATCTTTCCATAAAATCACAACAGTGTATGATGATATTTAAATCTTTGGCACCCTCTTGCTAGCTCATTATCTCGATTCCAGCCTCCTTTGTATACCCCTGCACCACGCGAGCAACATGGAAACAGGCATTATCATGCATTAAAAAACATTCATTACCGAATGCACCATCAGAAGGTCTAACAATCGGTTCGACAATGGAGTCCAGTGATCTTATTGCAGTCAATAACCCTCCATTAATGCCATGTAGCTCGGTACGACCATCGAAGCAAAAACCCTCCTTTACCATGACCGACCCTCACACGTATAGGTCATATTGCATGTTGTTACCGTCATTGAATCGCTCTCCCTGTTGCATCCACACTCGCACACGTCGATCACATATCGAAATGTTGAAATTGCCCTGGGCCATGAACAATGCTGTAGGCCAGTGACGTACATGCTATCCTACATGGTCCAAGGCATATGCAGTGCGGGCGCTGTGGAGTCAAAATAGGGGGGAATGCTGACATTCTTGCTCCCAAATAGTCCTCGCCCAGTCGATTCCGTGTCCTTTGGTCGGAAAATTGCACACTGGTATCACGTAGAAAGTCAATTTCGATCGGTCGCGTAGTAGCGACGCGGCTGCGAAGTGCGTTTAAACTAATATAGCGGTCTATCTGAGTTGTCTTCATGCGATAAACGCATTGTCCGCGTCTTCGCATATATCCAGATTTCTCCTAGAAACGTGTCCACATGAGTAAAACGAGAATTCGAGAAATATCGAAACGTTTAGAAACCTTGCGCTGAGAATGCCCATTCTCCGATATTTTATATTATATCCGATATTATATTCTTTCAGTATAAGGTTCACTAAAATTTCTTAGAATTGCATCATTGTGTTCTTACAAATACACAAAAACCGTACTTTTAATAAAAGATGACATAATGACATAAATCAAAAGCATAATAAAACACGGTTGATAATAAAAATTCACTCTTGAAATGGGGGTACCGTGATCTATTGAATGTTTAACACCTTCGATATTCCTCTATAGAATTTTTATCCAAATTAATTAATTTAAGTATAAACAAGGAACAATATATACAAAAATCGAGACCAAAACCCGTCCAGGGAGGCCGTACCCACCAACCCTTTCCCTGATCCTTTAATTGTTTTGAGCAGTATACATTGTACTATTAAACAGCAATCGTGAAAAGATCGCACTCATTCCGAATAACACCATTGATAAAATGAACTCTCCCACCAAGATCCAATAGCTGAACCTAAGTCACTCCCAACGTTTTTAAAAATGTAATACATCGAATGAAACTCGATTTTACTTTTGTTTCGTTTATTTTGATATTTTTAAGCATTTTACAAATGGACATGGTAACAACGGTTCCATGTCATTTGTCCGAAGGTTCATCTGTCCGAAGGTTCACCTGTCCGAAGGTTCATCTGTACGAAGGTTCATCTGTCCGAAGGTTCATCTGTCCGAAGGTTCACTTGTCTTATTTATAAAATACACACCAAGAATATCTTGATTATCTACTGCATATTTCAGGGTTTCGGGTTGTTTTATGGTCCAATCGACATTTTTTTTAAAAATTGGTTGTGGGGTGCCCTTCAAAATCCTTCTTTGTGGTTTTTTTCAAACCACAGAACACATTAGAAAATTTCATTTTTATTTCATTTCACGAAATTGGGTATGTAGGATTAACATTTTACACGAAAACACTGTTTTAAGCTACATATGCTTGAAACAAAGAATTTTGTTGAAGCTACATGTACATAAAATATTAAAGTGTATCTTTTCTTGCTGGCAATGATTTTCTTACGTTCCCTACTGGCACACAAGGAGTAAGGGATAATATTTTGTCACTTTAGGCTGCAAATGAATTCGTTTCATACCAAAATGAGTAATTTTTAACGAACTTATGAAAAACATTTGTTGGTTATTCCTGGTTATATATATGAGAAACAAACATTACTCAAATCATTTAAAGTAACATAGTGCATAGATTACAATCAAAGGAAAATATAAAAGAATTCTTACAAATTGACTCTATTTATGGAATCAACATGAGTTTGTTAAGAAGCGTCGTTAAGGCCAGACTTAAATATAATTACGGATAACGTGATTCATTCCATATCAATTTTATATTACAATATCCTCTTCCTGCTCTCAAAACATACAAATGCACGCCATGAATTCACGCCATGTTTCAAATTTGATGAATTCTTTGACATTTTGTGTTATCAATTTGACAAGCATGATAAAAGATAAGTACCACGTGACATGACGTAACGTGCGATATGACGACTTAATTTAATGACGTATTGGTGCTTCCAAAAGGCGTTTAACATATATATAAAAACAAAATAATCATCAGTCAAAAAATAATCATTTTGGTTATTTATTGTTTAAATTATTTGTAACCTTCGGACAAGTGAAACTTCGGACAGATGAACCTTCGGACAGATGAGCCTTCGGACAGATGAACCTTCGGACAGGTGAACCTTCGGACAAATGAACAGTCACCGGTAACAGCATCGCGTCATGATAAAAAGTACACATTGAGTGAAAATAATCACAACTAGAGAGATATACTCATAGAGTATAATAATCTAATTTCTTTTCATAATAAGATAATAATTCTCTAAATGCTTAATTTGACATCTTAAAATAAAACTGTATTGCCCGTTTCGGCAACGACATTTTGTTTCAACTTAAAATAACGTACCCGTAACTAATTAACTGATTTGATGTGATAAATTAATTGAGTAGGGCTCAAATTGAGCAAATATTACAGCACATTCCACTTTTCAAAAAATGACCACTACA